>JAOBYE010319761.1:0-15343 GCA_025403585.1 Parazoanthus swiftii | reverse complement strand
GTAAAACTTTTTGATTGGTCGGGAAAGTGTGCACGCCTATGATTGTAGTTATACGCTTCTAGTCTTATGAGCTTCTGGCATTAGTTAACCATAGCTTACACATTCTGACTTGACTGCCTCAGCTGTTACGATCCCAGATTTTCCCATTACAAATAAAGTCACACTTTTTTTATCATGATATTTAATATTTTGCTTTGAAATGTGAAGTAATCTTTCACACATATGCTGACTGGTGGAATTTCAAAAAGCAGCGGTTTTACTTCTAGTAATAACAACAAAACAATAATTTCTCCAGTAATTTATCTATTATTATTATTACTATTTATGCCAAACATTCAGGCCCGTAGGCAGGATTTTTGTTGGGGGGGGGGGGTGCAAATTTTGTAAACTTAGACTCTTAAAAACCAAATTTATAATTTACGGCCGTTTTTCAGTCGTTCGATTTACGGTAGCACCAACTGTTGCGATAAACCTGTTCAGGCTTCTTCATAGTGTTCTTAATCCTCTAAATGCGGGCTTTTTGGGTCCGTGGGGGGTGTGTGCGCACCCCTCCCCCCTTCCTACGGGCCTGACACTTCCTATAATTTTATGTTAAATAGTTTTGAAAACTGGGAAAAAGTAGGTTGAACTCTTGCAATTAGTTTTTGCATCAAAAGCAGTTAATTGAATTGGCGTTGCCTTATTTAAAAGTGTTCTACGACATTTGAACTGCTATGTATACGTCTTTAAACACTTTTTGTAAAAATAATTATGAAAATCAAACACCATTTACCAAATTCATTACTTATTTTTAGTAAATCCTTTAATGTAGATCTAAAACAAAACTTAGAATAGACCTTGTAATAATGAAACATTTGCACACAGATGATGAACAAGCAATTTATGGAAACCTACACAAACCACATTACCTGGTGCCCTTTCAGGGGTGGAAACAGGAGCTGGTATCGCAGATGAATGCGTCATCATGTTGGCTGTGGGCGAAGGTACTGCACCAAACGAACTTAATGGTGCTGGCAGGTTATCGGGGTCTGTGCGCGAACGTTTATTCTCAACTTCACTAGCACATGCTGATGCCAGTATGTTCTGAAGAGTCAGGCAAGAAAAGTTACATTGTGGTAACAAACATATACCTATGTCTACTTGTTATGATAGAAACTGTGTGTTAGGGTTAGGTCATCAAAACTGCAAAAAAAAAATGTTGCAAGATTTATCACTCTATTAGAGTAAATACGTTTAATTTTACACTGAAAACTTCAGTACATTATTTATTCATTTTGCAAGGAGGTAAGCAGATCTTGAAAATTGAAAGTGAGAACAGCTGGATTTACTATTTGTCAGGTAAAATCCTGCTTGATTCACAAAGTCTTCTGTAACCCTGGGCCCAGTTGTTCAAAGCCTGATTAGTACTAATCCTGGATCTTATCAAGAGTTAAACCAGGATAAGTACTAATCGGGCTTCGAACAAACGGGCCCAGTATTATAGACTTAAATCTGGAATTGATTTAAATTTACACTGTGTGCTAAATCAAATAACCCTATAGGTATAAAACAATTAAGTGCATCAAAGTGAAAGATGCCAGAGCAAACAAAATTATGTCTAAAAAAGCTTCAAAATTGTTCTATGACACGAGTAAACATTAACTAGCAAAGACTGTCATATTGTTAAAACTTGCTTACTATAACTACAACTAAAATTATATTTAAGATTTCAAAATAACAACAGAAGACAATCGTGTTTGTATTTGTAAGGTTTTCCACAATTTTCAAAAACATTTGAGCTGTTGAGAAAACAATTATTTTTGAAATTTGAACAGCTTGGTCTAATTATTTTTTATTACTTCCATCTTTAGATACCAGTACTATTTTTAGCAGAACTCTTTTTGATGTGGCTGTCCCAACAAAACTCTGTCTCTAAATCTTAAGTGCCAGTTTATACACTTATAGTAAATTTCAAACTGGACTTAAGGTTGCTCAGGGGAGAGGGGGGGGGGGGCTAGAGGGAACTCCTTGATGAAATGAAATTCTCAAATTAGTAAAAATCTTGCACCACCATTATCACCCGCCCTTTTATCAAGTTGTGAGCTCCTGAAACAGGAGGTCTTGAACAAGAAATAGGAAAAAACTAGAAATCTTGTAACTTACATTCACTTGAGCCATCTGGGCAGCTGACATATTAGGGTTTGTGCTCTACAGAAAATTGAACAAATTTCAGCCTTGAAGAGATGTATAGGAATGAATCTACACAACCCGGCAGTAACGACACATTTTAAGGCTCTTTTCCACACTGATGTAAAATGGCCAAACAACAATTTGAGAAAAAATGTTTGCCACACAACTGAAACTTAATATGCATTTATTTATGTCCTGATCTTAAATGTAAAAGTTTGTTGTGATTTCAACACAAAAAAGAACATGTTTTCAATTTGTTAACTTTTCAAAGCAAAGAGCTGTTGTCTTATTGCAGAGTAAACGTGGAAAGATCATTATCAAGTTTATTCCAGGGGGTACTTAACCCAGGCTTGCAATTCTAAGTGTTTAGGGTACACAATTCCTTCCTGATGCTGTCATAGACGGGATACCTAAACTGGATTTTGATTTCTGACAATATTTTAGGTCACATACAGGGAATCATTCTTCCTTAAGTCATACACTAGGACCAAACATTGTAATTTCACATTTTTAGTTACAAATGGGATCAGAGTGGTACCCCCTCCTGAAACAATGACTTAAGTGCTAACCCCCATACCCTCTCCCTAGGCCAGGCTATGAAACAGTTACAAGTTGTTCATCGCCACAAACACTTTGTAACATGCAGTTAGCAATACTTTGTTAGTATCGTGTTAAGTACATCTGTGTGGAAAGCAGCCTTTGCAGATACAAACACAAGTTGTCCAAGTATAACAACTAACTAATATATGTAAAATTACTTCATTGGTTTGGTTATGAAAGTGCTTAATATTTGATCAATTTTATGTATTTCATAATTTATTATAAAATTCAGCTACCCTAAGTGAACTTTAATATAGAAAAAATAGTGACACTGGAAAACAAAATATTCATTCCCTTCTTTTTCATTTTAAAATGCTATTATCATTGATAATAATAATAACAAAGATAACAGTGGTACATGTAAATTATGTTGTTATATCTCTTGAATAATAAATGTACACAAGTTTTGACAGGTTGAATGAATTATTGATTCTGGAAACAAATAGTAGTAAAGTATTTCATAGCTTATGTAAACAAGTTCCACATCTATTTAAAGGCTGAATGCAAGGTATGAAGCCTCATTGACTATTATTCACAGAAGACAATAGCAAGTGCTCTAATATGTATTGTTTAGTTTTACCACAGTTTAAAAATTGAAAAAAAAAAAGATAACAATTATTGTATTTTACTTCAGCTAGTTAACATCAAACTAAAACTGTGCATGACAAATGCCGGTGAATATCGTTATTTATCAGTGAATATAAAATAGTGAGAGAGCTAATCAGATTGAGGGTTTGCATAGAACATCTTTCTGGTACTCGCACATTAATGACGCACACATATATGATAACGAGAGCCCCAGACGTGTCCTTAACAACTTGCAGCAAGTAAAGTTAACCAGTTACTTGAGTTATTCTTATATCTTTGGCCTTAGTGCAGATAAGTGTCACTTTTGCCATTTTTTAATATCTACTTTAAAAGTTAATATGGACAACACCAGGGATCCTGTGAATACCGGTATATACAGTCAGGTCCGCAAGTTGCAGAAACACTCAAACCTCACTTTTGTAGCCAAAATTGAAATGTACCAACCAAGAAGCTGTTCACACAACAAGTTTCAGTTTATAAGGCTGAGATTTCTTTCAAAAATAATTTATGTGCATAATAAGTCTTATAACACTTGCTGAGTCTGTAAATGTATGGTTGGAAGATCTGAAAGTCTTGCACTTTTACTTTCAGTTCCTTCACAAGTTGACATCTCCAAACTTAAAAATAGGGCCAACCACTCCTTTTTCTATCGATTCTGTATTAAACAAAAATGTAGGACTACATGTATAACTTCAATTTTTCAATAAACTTGTCTTCTGAAATCTTTCAGAATACATTTAGCCATGTAGATACTGAGCACAACTGATGTCACTTCAATCTTCTGATGCTAGAATCTTAAGTGAAGAAACCAAACAAGGGGAAAATTGCAAAACAAATATTACTTTTGTTTTAGATTTTCTTGGAAAAAATGGATTTTAGTGATTTCAGTTTGATTTGCAAGATTCTGAGGTGTTTTTTTTTTTAAAATGATTGACAGTATCAGGCCAAGTGTATAAACTAAACTACATGTATTCCATTCCTATGTGAACTCTAGTGCACATACTACATCACTTTCATCATCATAACACACAGGTATTCCTTTCTGGTCTCCCAATAATACATGTACAAGGACAATTTAAAATTAGATGGCTCTATGTGATATCAAAGAAAATCCATATTTATTTAATACAGATAAACATAAAATTCCCAAATACTGAAAAGCTCATATGATTGAAGAAGTTGGTGCAAAACTGGCCAAAGTGACAACTTGAAAACACCCTTCACAAAATCTTGAAAATCTCCACTTCATGCAATGCTACAGTGGCCATAAGACTCGTATTACGTAGCCAGCACAGTTTTCTTGTTTTCCAAGTTGAGTTTCCTCCCAAGAATTACCAAAAGACTTTACTTTAGATTTTTTTCAAAATGGCAAGAAAAGCATAAACTTGTGCTGGTCACTTTAGTTTGATCACTACAGCTCTGGATAAGTTGCATCTAATCCATTCCTTCAAAAGGGGCCCCACCAAAACTCTCTCCCCCAGTTGTTTTCATGGAAAGTCTCCCAACTTACCAAAAAATATACTAATTGTTATGCAAGATTAGCGAAGAAGGAAATTTAGTCTAGCTGTAAAAAAAAAAACCTAGAACTTTCCCAGTAATTTAAAAAATAGTCACTTAGGCTGTTTTTGCACCAGCCTATTCAATTATCAAGCCCATGCAGGGAGCTCATTACAAACCCATTAAATGAACATAAAAAACAATAACTCACCATTTGGTCTGCAGTTCGCTTTAGAGGTTCACGAAGCTTCTTTAGCCTGCGACATGACTTGAGGTATGTTCTAATCCTTTTCCTAGCTCTGTCTCGGAACTCAGGAAACTGTCTCTGGCATGACTGTATTATAGCTAAGATTTTGTCCTTTGGCTGTTTGGATATGGGCACTAGTCTGTCAAGATTTTCGTCGACAAAAAGTCTGACAAACATCTGGAAATTCAGAGCAGATGATTAGTGATGAAACCAAGTTAGGCAGCGTTTACATGATAACAGATTGACTTTCATTCCAATATGACTTCATCCCAGTTCTTGTACTGAGTTTCTATATTGTTAGTAACATGATACTTTCTAAAATCTCATTCTTGGAATGAGTTCATCCCAGTAGATTTACTGGATCGAAATGTTCATTCTGGAACAAAATCACAAGTATCATGTAAAAGAGGTTGATCAGCTGACTCATATTTTTGATTCACTGAATGATGTTTTTACCACACTTTCATTCCAGAACGAAAATTTTTTTGTAAACATGGAATCAATGACAAGTCTGTCATACTGGAGTGAAATTCATTCCAGTATCGTGCAAACACCACTTAAAATATGTTGGTTAATGTTACTTTCTCAGTAACAAACCCAAAGGAAATCAACCTACAAGTACGATTGCGCTAGACTCAAAAATTCAGACTCAAAAATGTCTGTCTTAAGGAAGGTGCCACTGTTGCCATAAAACATATGAAGCTCTCAAATTAATTTACTTATTCGGAAACATGATCTCGCTAAGACTTACAGTAGATAACAACGTTGTAAACTGAACATCCTTAAAAACAAAATACAAATTCAACTTGGAGTTCCAACTTGAGATGAACACTAAGCCCAGGACTTTCATTTGCTGGTTTTGGCCAGCCTTAGAGCTGGTTGTGACTATAGTTTATGCTACTTAAGGTTGTGGCAAATATGAGCATTTCTTCCACCATGAGTTCCATACAAACTCCTAATCAAGAATACTTTTATGTACAGCAGTTGGGACTGGAAAATTGTAGGGGCCTAATCCTTGGAAACAGTCCCACCTCAAATTCATTGCAGACCATTATCTGCTGATCCCAAACATGGAAAATCTGAAACATTTAAGCATTTCAACAGTATTTTATAAAAACTAGATTATATATTGATTGTCAGATCAAAAAAGAACTTTACTTAAAATTTCCCATAAATCTGGATCAAATTCAACTCAATTTCAAACAACCAGGGCAAAATTGATAATAAACCCATCATAATATATGCAGAAAGTTTAAAATCACACTTACGTTAAAGGCTTTGAGCCTCTCCGGGTTCACATTGATTTCGGTCTTCTCATTGTCACCCTCTTCACCATCACCATCTTCATCATCTTCATCTTTCACCCCAACTGCCGGAGAGTCAAGGTTCTGAATTGGTTTGAGGATCTCTTGAAGGTTGGGTGGCTCCTGAGCAGCAATATCATCAGAAACAACTTAGCACACATAATTAACAATTTAGAACATTAACAAAAGTACTTTAGATGATGTGAAGGGCTGGTGCAGCCCAATTAACTATTGTTAACTGCATTTTTTTCTTGTTTTATACTTTGCTTTACTGCATTTACTCAATTAAGACACCCTCTTGATTAGGCATTACACTCGAAACTTGGATATTATTAAGTTTTGAAGTAGTTGGATACCAATGTCATAAGAATGGGAAAAATCCAACAGTGTTCAAAGCAATAGATCCTTGGTTGTTAAGATGAGCTGCAAACTGGCTCTGAAAATTAAGTGACTGTAAGACCAGCAGCAATAACAATTACTTTTATTAATGAATGGTATTGTCAGTACTTGTAAACAAAAGGGGTTTTAAAAAATATAAAAACAGAAAAAACATTACAGAACCAGGCCAATTTTAGTAAGACATTTGTTTTACTAAGTATTTACTTCATTAGCATAACATATAATAAATCCAACAAAACGTCTCAGGAAATTTAAAAAAAAAGGGGGTAATTAGCTGATTAACGTTTGAGTAACAGGTCTGAAAAGTTACAGAGAATATGTACTCGCTTTTCTCATGCATAGAAACCTCTGCAAATCTCAACATTTTAAAATTAAAGCAAATTAAACCAAAAATTTATGCCATCAGAAAAAAAATTGCCCTATTGTGAAAATTGAAACACTCCATGTAGCCTCACTTTATGATGGGAGCAAAGAAAAGTTTGTTTGCTGAAATTTAACTCTCATTGCCATTGGTACCTTGTGCTCATTGCTTTCACCGGATTTGGTGGCTCACTAAAATGGTGGTCTATCATTTTTGTAACTTAAATAACAAAAAGGATTGTACTGACTCCTGCAGTTATATTAAGTAAGATTTAGGAAAAGTAAAATTTAAGGGGGGGGGGCAATAAAGTATGTCTAAATATGTATGAAATTATGTAGGTATGAATGTAACTATGTATGTGTTTATATATGATGTATGTATGTACGTATGTATGCAAGTAAGTATGTATGTATGTATTTTAGTTTGTACATGACTTTGTGTGTGTGCATAAAATTTGTCCATTGCAAAGTGAAAATAGAAAGGAAACTAAATAGAAAATAATTTTTTTTTGGAATATCAGGTATCTCTTGTTATTTTTTAAAATAAAACTAGTGAGCAGAACTGTAGAGCAAACAAATGTTCACTTTATGCTTTTATGAGTTTAAAACTTGTAAAATTTCTGACTGGTTTTGCCAACACTGTGACTTCAAAAGGGAATAACAAGATTGTCCGAAGCACTCTGTCTATATTTAGTTACAAATAATATTATTAAATATAACATGCCATGATGCAAAGTAAAAATAAAAAGGAAACTAAATGAAGAATATTAGATATGTCTTGACCACGCATTACACTTAATTACTGATGGCTTGAAAACTAGAACTCAAGGTTGCTAAAAGTTTAACCAGTCCTTCAATTTTAATCAATTTCTTGCCATATACTTAACCTAGTGGGTAAGCAAATTTATGTTTTGAAAGGGATGGCCATAGCAGTTTCATTTTTTTTTGCAGTTTCACAACATATCAAATTACTCACTTTCTTATTCCATAATGTATCAGTTTCAATGTTGAAAAATATCAGAACTCAGGGTTAACTTACACTGCACTAGCAGAATATTTTGAAAAGCAATGATCAAGATATACTTAAATAAGCTTCAAAAACAGTAGTTGACAAAACTAGTAGTATTTGTTAAAAGTTAGTAAGATTATTGTTAACTGCAAATTATCATTTGAAAAGTACAGTTAGTAAAATTAAAGATATTACAATCCTACCCTGATTATTGACTGTCCCACAGGCATAGTTGCCAGTGCCGCAGCAGTAGCTTCATCCATGTCATCATCGTCACCACTATCACTTCTGGTGTCCTCGCTGGTGACACTTCGACCATCAGCCCTTGGACTGTTTGTATTGTTACTGGGTGTCCCTGGGCTGGGGAATGCAACTTGTGACTGGGGTACTACGTAGCATATTGGTACTGCTTCTGTACGGTTTAAACAGAAGAGAAAGTTATTATGAAGCCTGGGAGACATAGTTTGCTGATTTGGTCTAAATATTACATGCATTTTGACAAGCAATTGGGAAGTTCTTCAAACATGCATGAGCACACTTTGATTGGAAGACTTTGAAGTGTTTGTATATTTACTTACAGTTTCTTTTGATGAACAGAATTCCAGAACAATCTACTACTATATGCCAAACTTTTTTTTTCGCAACAATTTGTAAAATAAAAAAAAAGCATACATGCCACACTATTTTATTTATTACTATATATATTTTTTGCTTTAATATTACTTATCTTTAACACTTAAACTGTATCTTGTCCTTTTTGTGGCTTTTTCTTTTATTTTTTGTCAACTTTTTTTATTGATGGTATTGTGATAACTAATTAATATTTAATATGTTTTCTTGTCCTTGATCTACATGATTGTGTATTTTTAGTTTTTTCACTCTTATAGTCACCTGTTTTGTCTAGCCGTTCTGGTTATTACAGGTGGTCTGTATTCTTCATTTTGGTATGGCCTTTCTCTTTATAACAATTATCTTTAATAACAATCTTTATAACGTTATATTTATGAGTGCAAAATAAGACTGTATTAAGTTATTTACTGGATTAAACTAGTGTGGCACTTCACAATTCAATGTTCTTACCAAGTGGGTTGTTTGATGACATCCTGGTTTGAATGCACAGGTTATGTCTAGTAAGGAATTTCTCCACCCATCCACTCGATGCCTTGAAGTCTGGACACTCATCTCTAATTAAAGTTCGTGCCTGAAGCTGAATTGCATCTCTTGTCACAGGTGTGCCATTTTCTTGTTGCTTCATCACCCAGTGGTAAAGTTTCTCATCAGTTTCATTAGAGTAGCTCAATCGACGGCCACCACCCCCACCCCTCTCTCCAGGGGACCTTTTTTCTCTCTTGCTGTGCCCATGTTTACACCAAACCTGGACTGTTGATCGTGGTACACTATATTTTCTTGCTGCTTCACGCACTGTGGTTTCCTTGGCATAATTAACAACCTCTTGTTTTTGATCCACAGAGTATGTCTGATAGCCAGGGATTAAACCTTTTGCAAACAGCAACTGCTCACTTAGTCCTGTGGAAATGAAACAATGAAATGAATTGAGTTGCTTTATTTAACTTTGTAGCTCAAATGAAAGAGTAACTAAACTAAAAATAGTAATTGCATCCAAGATATAACACCCATTTTTAGCTTTCTCTGCACATTCCAGCTGTGTTATATTTAACCCTAGAAACCTTTAACAAGAAAAGTCACTCGAACATTCAAGGAAGGGGGGGGGGGTCAATTGGACCCCCTTCTACTTTTATCACAATTCATCCGATTGACATGAAACTTCGCAGATATGATCAGCTTCCCTTGTACTTTCAATTAATCATAGTCACATGGTGTCTTAATGGTTTCCATGGCAACTGTGATGAGCAAAATTCCAAAATTTGGCCGCCATCTAAGTTTTTTTAGTTTTTTAGATTTTATTCAAATTTGAAATTTTATAAATACCGAAAATGATAAGAAACAGCATTTAGCAATTGAAAACTTCAAAATAGGTAGAATACATTACATTGTTTAATAAAAATATTCACAATCACAACCTATTTGAATAGAACTCTAAATCTACAGTGTATTGAATCTAACAGCATTATGCATTTTCTTGAGGTCCAAACAGAACAAAATACTACTGACCATCTCTGGGAAACTCCTTGTGATTGCCATTCAAAGAAAGATCTCTCTCAGCAGCAGGTGATTCAACTCCATTTGCTGTGCCATTTTCATCAAACACTTCATCTGGTTCCTTCTTCACTCTTCCATTGCCATAGTTTATCATCTCATCATCTGAATCATGGCTCGAAATTGATGCATCTACATCTGAAGACTCCTGCAAGAAATTATAAAATCAAAGCATTATGATTACTGTTGAAATCCTTATCCATAAAAGTAGTTGCAGACCAATGCATTATACACAGACAGAGCATACTGAACTGCAACACAAAATACATTTATTATTTAATTAATTAATTTTATATATTTAGTGGTAAAAATTGATTTACAACTGGGCACAACAAGTGAGTAGAATAGTTTAATATGAGAAAACAATATTCATATCTTGTGGCTGTCCTGTAATTTTCATTTTATTGCTATACATATACCAGCCAAAATACCTGAATTTCTGAAAATCTGGAAATCTTCAGACATTGCCAAAAAAAGGTCTTACACATAGAAAGCTTTTGATACTTTTTAAAATTTCCAACCTCATACTAAGCAGGAAGAAGGTTTGTATGGATTTGCAAGTGCCATATTAACTACTTGTTAACCAAGAGTGAAGTCTATGAGTGAAATATGAAATCGAGGCATTGCTGCATTGACCGAGATTTTGAGAGGTCAATGCATCAAGCCAAAATTTGACACTTCCTGTGAAGATCAAACACTATCTAGAGGTTAATAAAATATTTTTACATGGTATTTTCTAAATAACTATATATAACAGTTACAAGTGCAAGTGTGCAAACAGAAATTATTTACTTAAATATTGTTTACCAGTTATGTTAAATTCTGGGGATGAAGCACACCCAAAAACCAATCAGCATGTGTAATAATTTTCAATAAAATGCTCGTGAATGTGTACATGTAGATACAAAAAAAATGTTGCTTATACTTAATTCTTATCCACATAAACTTTTAATCACTCAAGTATTGAATTGTTGTTTCAAAGTTTTACAAAATAAGTGTTTTTTTATTTTTGTCTCACCATGACCTTATTGGTATAAAAAGCTGCTCATACAAGAACTCTTAGGCCAGACAAATTTAATTTTTGCTAGCACGGACCTGACCAACCCTGTTTTAACAAAAAGCAGAAATAAAAAAGAATCGGTGACAAGAAAGAGTTAAAGGAAGTTGTTAAATAAATAATTATTTTATGTTTGCAAGTTACTTATAATTACAAAAGGGTTTTAATGATTCCTCTTACCAAACAACTAGATCTTATTATTTCGTTATTATTTTGATCAGAAAGGGATGTTTTAGAATACGACAGGCAAAGAAAAACATAGCATTTCTTTTAATTTTAGCTTTTTTCCAACAGACCCTTCACATTATGAAAAAAAATCTGTGCTACCAAAAAATTAAATTGGTCTGGCCTTACTGCCTATTTGACTTCTATATATAAATATTTAGATTTTATGATATTTATTACTAACTTATGTGCAAATATTATGTTAATTACTGTACTGAGTTACAGCAGACCTAGTAGCTGAACTATACACATTCGTGTATTTGAATGTTTCTTACAATATTGCATGGAATTGCCAAAAGTGTGGTTTTTAAGTTGTTTAAAAATAATTTTCATCTACAATTTCTTGCAAGTAATCTTCACAAAATGTCACTGCAGCAAACTGAAGAAAAATAGCACTTTTTGGTTTCTAAATACTGTTAAGATTATGGGCTATAGCGAAGCACAGCAAATGCTGTCACAGGGAAAGACCTTTTTGGTTTCAACACACAGTAAAAAATTTAGGAACAACTTTTATTAATAAAATTACTGGTAAGAAATATAGTTTATCTAGACATGCATCCAAACTTCCTCAAACTTATATTTTGTATTCACAGAATTTATTTGTATAAAACTAAGATAAATGGTAATTATTTTGTAAAATGCTGTCGTAGTGGCAATGTAACTTGATGTATTTATGTAGCTGGCCAAAATATGGAAAATGACAAACTTAGAACTGTGAAACTAAGGCTCAGTTTTGCTAATAATTATGGGAAAATAATTTGAAACTAATAAAAAGTGAAACAATTCAGAACTTTTCATTTCAGGTATAAAATTATGAATTTTCTCTCTACAGTAGTTCTTTCACAGATATCCCTTTTATGACTATGTACATCAGCAGTAATGAAATCAAATTTAACATGGACAGGGAACTTTGTTTTGAAATGAGATTCCTTTTGTTCCTGTCACAACAAATACTTAACCAGATTCTTGATAAAATCTGATAAAATACACAGATTTCCTCTTACATTCATAGGTACCAACCCATTTGCCCATTTTTGGGAAACCAGTCAGGAATTTTAGTCATCTGGGCGATCTGCACTAAGCCCATAAGCAGAGTCACAAAATGCTTTCTAAAACCTGCATATTCCACAGGCAAAACCCTGGAAAAATACATTAAAAACAACATTAAAGCTTATATATAAGTTGTTGTTGTAGAGAGCAGCATCTAGACAAAATTATGAAGTATTTTTGGTCCGATTGACCGACATGTTTATTAATACCCCCCACACACCCTTGCTTTGGGGTTACAGGAAAAACGAAATCGTCCCAGCACTCATTACAATTATGTATCTACACACGAAATGATATTGCCACCATCAATCGCGAAGAAACCATCTGCTTTGTCTGAAATTAAAATTTTGTGTTTATTCTAAGTGACTGCAAGGCGCTAGGCGTATTAAAAGAAGCACAACGACGTTCGACCAACAACAGCCTTTCCCCCCAAGCGTCCTTGATGCTTACGTGAGCACCGATTTCAGAAAACGCAAGGAAATAAATTCAAATGTCTCGCAACTTCGTATTTCTCAGCTACATTTTACAGAAACCACGGAAGTTGAAACCCGTTTCAACAGCGAGTTGCTCGTAGAACGAAAGAAGACATAATTACCTCACTTTTGCAAAAATTTTACGTATGAATATTTCATGGCTTGCGAAGGAGAAACCGGCCAAATATAGACGCTTCCTTCTTCGAGGCAGTCGGTTAAGAAGTAATCACAAAACAAATTCATGCTTAAATTCACGTTTCTTGTGTCAAAATTTCATTCTCACTCGCCTTCAAACAAAATGGAAGGCATCTGGTCCACAAATTAGAGCGTGGGTCTCTTATTGTTTCCTCTTGGCAATTCAAAGGAATAGGGGGTGTCATCTGCCGAAATATCACAATCGGAGTATAATCTCTTCTTCTTCGCAAATGTTCTTTCTGGAGAAGGCACAATCTGCAATCACAACTTATAGTAACGGAATTCTAAAAAAATTCGGGGCAAAAGCGAACAGGTTTGCTTGTACGCGCTGTTTCGATGGCCGATCAAATTCAACTGTCGCTGATTCGTGTTCCCCTTCGCCTATGAACAACAAAGCCGGCGAGGCGACGAGTTCCTTTTTGCTTGAACGCGAACGAACCTGCTCCCAGATCCCGCAAACGCTAACACGGAACGATCAGACAAAATACTTAAAAGATCTGTAAAGCATAGATACCTTTAAAAGTTGTTCTGACTTTGCTCTGGCAATGGCCGCGATGGCTTTGGACATCTTTCAAATGCGGAGACAACGCCACTGAGGCGAAGGGGTACAACAATCCTTTCTGTTCACCGCACCCCGATCTCTAATGACGAAATCGTTCTCAGAAGTCTGTTTATAGGTCGAAATCTTCAACGTAGTTTTCAAAGCCGATTTCGCCTTTGCTACCGACTATAGACTTCCTTATTCTTCCTGGTGCGACGGGATAACGCAAAAGGCCGAAACAGGAGGCCCGACATAAAGGCAAAGGTGCTTTGAGTGCAAAATTCAGGGCCTTTGTTGTCAGGCTCGCTCGCGATAGCGTAACACGTCACGTGGTCACTTTCAGTCCAATGGGTGCCAAAACACGCATGATCGTAGTGTCAAACCGCAGAAAAGCTGACCGATGGCTCAAATATTACCGTGTCGGAGAACCAGCAGCAGTCTGCTTTGTTTTGCTTTTTGTTTCACTCCGTAGATGCTACAAAAGAGGATTTTGATTTTTAAAAAGTACAGTTTAAATGTTAAACGCACAGTAACAGTATTCCATACCTGTTTGTTTTTCAAATTTGTTTTTCCCTATGAGTTATTTATTACTGCATTTTTAACGTTATTGCCCGGCCTGGCCTCCGTCAGAGACCATATTCTGAACTCTGAGTTTTAAAATAAAAATAGCAAATGGACCCACGATGCGTCACAGCTGCTTCAAGTTGGAAATATGCACGTCATTCGTATTTGCTTTTCAAGTACCGCTAGGTCATATTTTGAAAAACACCAATCGAGAAGTAAACAAAAACCGGCCGGTGGCAAAAACCAATTTGTTTTTTGGCCTTTGTCGCCGCAGTTCATCATGAAACAAACAAGACAAGATTCTAAAATAAAACGTTGTCTCTGAAAGGGACAGAAAAGCGTACTGCTTATAAATCAGGACCTGCATGAACAGAATGACGAACTGATTACCAAGAAGCGGTTTGTTTTCAGTGCTCGTGCGAAGGCGTTTGAGCTCCTTGCTAAGTTTCGGACCGGATCAAAAACCCCTAAACGGTTAAAAACAAGTAAAACCGATCACCCTAAAATTATCTTCCCCCCCCCCTTAACCCTAATTTTACTTAAGTAAAACACTGTTATTGCCGAAAACTTAATTCACGCATTTAAACATATTGAAAAGCCAAACAATTTGACCCATGACTCACTGTTGTTTTAAATTGACCAGTTTCAGTCTGGTCGGCAGTTAACCCAAGACAGTTCCTATGCAAAATAAAAGATGATTTTTTTATAGTTCTTAATCGGCTGAGCCTGAGATTGTTAGCAAAACAAGCTAAATTCTACTACGGTGTTTTGTTATTTAATCTTGTTGACAGTTACACTCTTTTTCTATTTTACATGTGTGAAATGAATATATGAAACTCATATATTTGTACTGCGGATATACATTTTAAGCAAATGAAGGATCATCG
>JAOBYE010319650.1:0-15343 GCA_025403585.1 Parazoanthus swiftii | reverse complement strand
TAATGAGAGAGAAAGACGAATTTTGCTGCCGCAATTTTTTTTCCTCGTTGGCACTGTACCGGTAGGTATAACTAGTTAAAACCTTTAATGAGAATGTAAACTACAATGTTATAAGAACTTGTCAACACTTCGCTATACACGTTTGATGTTAATAGTTGTGAGGTAAATAAAACTCGAAATTTTGAGTTTTGGAAGCCAGCTACAGGGCATTTACAGCTCGCAGTTTCATTTTGGCGTACACTGAAGATGGAATTTTTTTACAAGATAACATTTTTTTTAGTTGTAAGGTGAATATTTGGAGAAATGTTTTGTTTTCTTACTTGCAGATCCTTCAGAGAATTTCTTCCCAAGCGGATCACCCAAACTAACTGAGAAACCAGACCTTACGCAGAGGCACAGCTGCAAAATGCATACATCTAATAATGCGCCTGTGGCAGAAAAAGAATCAAACATCTTTCTTGAGCAGACAAGTGGAAAAACGATTGGACGAAAAGAAACTGTAAGGATGTTAAACCAACCGAGATCAATCGCTGATACTGGTGAGAAATCGGGAATAAATGACGATATTGACCCACAGCCTGGTCAGTACGACAAAAATGAGCCACAACCTGGTCGATATGACAATATTAACGTACAGTCTGGTCAGTGCGACAGTTCCACTGACAATGGACCACGTCAGCGTAGAGGTATTCTCAAAGGTACTTGTTCTACTCCTGCAGAGAAACTTGAAAGTGTTAGACAAGAACAAGAAAACGAAATCCTTAAACTAGAATTATGCGGGCAGTTGATGAAAAAAGAAGAAGTTTCTTCAAAAATAAAGCAGAATGGAAATTTCTCAATCAATATTAACAACAAGAAATCGTTAAAAGACGGAAAACGTAGTCCGGAGATACCTTTTATGCCAGGAATGAAACCAACGAAAAAGGTTCGATTCAGCCTAGAGAGTGACAAGTCACAAGCACCAGCAGCAAGCCCCTCCCATCTCAGTTTGAATGAGGATCAGACAGTGCCTCCTGCTGATACAGGGGTGGCGTTCGTGGTACAGGGTGGCCCCGCGGAGGAGCTGCAGGGACTGTTTTCTGATGAGGAGGAAGATCTCTCCATGGAGCGAGGAGTTAGCAGTCAGATCAGCCGCATCCAGAATTTGCTGAAGAGTAACCAGCTTAGAACCAACCGCAAGAGAAAGTTTCCCGTTTTGTAGCTGTGGCTGGCGGAATCGGTTTGCATGATCACTGTTTAGCTTGCACGAAGGACTGTAATCCTTTTTCAGCGGAATTGGGGATTCTGATAAAGTGTACTTTACTTTAACGTGTTTTCTGTTAGTTGATAGAAGCTTAAAAACGAATTCTAAACGTTTGAACTACAAGACTAGAGATCTGTTTCAAAGAGAAGCGTGGCGGTTAAAACACAGCTAAAACTTGAGCGTTTCAATTAGTTTCCTACCGTTTCTTGTTTGTTTGGGGAAAACAAGAAGACAATAATTGCACAGCGCCAATTGAAGACTGAAACAGCACATTTGAAGTTTTAAAAGAGGTATTTTTTTTTAAAGAATTAACCTGCGTGTTTTTTCAAATGCGTCAAGCTTTTAAATGCAGCAACATTATCTAGGGACGGTCCGTTTTAAATAGGTCTGGGGTTGGGGGAAGGGCGGGTGTGAGTGAAAATAGGTGGTTTTCACTCGCCGTGTGGGAAATGTTAACCCAAAGAATATGATTGGCCCCCTTTCCTCATTTGCGTTGCACTTCCCGAAAGAAAAATAGTATCTGACTTGTGTTTCTTTTTAATTTCTTTATACAAGGAACACACCACACTCTACGACCTGACCAATATCAATATGTCGAAATTTAAACAGGTTGTGATTAAGTAAACCAATATATATATATAGTGTGAATTGGGGACAGAAACATGCAACAAAGAAATTGAATGAAAATGTGATTTAACCGAGAATCGAACCCGGGTCTCCTGATAACATGTAAGGCGCCTTAAACTACTCGGCCATCGAATTACCAAAGCTGTGAACGTGGCGGATCAGTCAGCCTTGTAAGTAGCTAAGTGACCGGAGCGATCGCCAGATCACGTCACATTTTCTGCTTATCAGAATCGCGTCATTATTGCTAATCAGTCAGTGATTTACAGAATTAATTTTAATAAATTTAATTGTATAGTAGGAACTTAAACAAACCCATTTGAAAGCCTCAATATTCAATGGATCGTCACCAAATTCGCTTGTTGCATGTTTCTGTAACTTTTTCTTTTACATTACAATGCAAATATGACTGGAATTTGAAGATAACTTTCATATTTGTATTGCTGTGTATCAGTTCATAATATTCTATGTTTTTGAACATCATCAAACTCTTAATGTTGCTTTTGATTTTAAGCCAAACCAAAACCTGACTTTTTCTAAGTTAATTTTAACAACTTCTCGACGAAAGGATCAGCAGGGTTCAATTTTGTTCAAGCCGGTATGAAAATCTTCTGTTTTACTTAGAATTCCTCATTTTCTACTCATTTCCAGGTCATATTTAGTTCCTTAAAGAGAATCAACTGTGCGTTTATATATTTAAAACTAACGTACGGCCAAGCGGCCCCGAGTATATTTAAGGGTAGACTGCGAGCAGTCTCTTTCTGTTCCTCAGAATCAATTGAGGAGACACAAAAATCGAACGGCGAAGCAGTCTCATTTAAAGGTGTTTTCCATATCAACTTACTGTTCTTGAACCAGGCATTTGTATTTCTTACAAAAACCAGCGTAGATAAGAAAGTTCTTGCTGATTTATGAATTAACGAACACCCCCCAGAGACTGTAAAGACGATAACAAAACAATTGACTGTACCGAAAAAGATGGTGGATGTACGTTTTTTAAAACACAATGGCTTGCAAACCTAACACAACCGGTAGGCATAGAGAAATACTTTTGCGATATTCATCCCTGTACAGTAACAACGTGTGCAATTGGTTTGAAGTTTTAAAAATTTCTAATTTTTCCGTGCCTTTTACAAGTTTTTTAAGGAGTTTTGTGTGCTTAGCATTATAGGTAAAAGTACTAGCAGCCATCGTTTTTCGTGTGGTCAATTCCTATCGAATGAATATGCTTCCATATGGCCTCGAAACTCCCCGCTTATAATTTGTTCCTGTACCCTTACCACAAGGATCAAATATTGTTCTATAGTCAGACGTCGTGGCCTCAAAATCATAATAAAATTCGGATGCTTTAAGATATAGTCCTTTGCTATCCAAGTCTATTTTTGACGGAGCAATCCCGTGACATTTAGCTGCAACGTTTTTCACCACTCGGCAGTTAATTGATCCTTTCCTGAAGGCCACCAAACTTCCTGCCCCTTCCCGGCAGGTTATCCAGTGGTTAATATTTGACTTTACAAGGAACTCCTTTCCAAGTGTTTTCCACAGGTTAAAGTCCATTGCCTCATACTCGTCATTAGTCAGAGGAACCTTGGTCGAGACACGGACATTGGCTTTAGGTGTTGGCCAATTGGGCCTGGGAACTACCGCATTAGGATTGCTGTAAAAGTTGTTGTAATCGGTGAAGGTAAATCTCCAGACTAGTGTCCAGCCTCCCCCGGCTGTCTCTTGGTCGCAGTACACTCTGAAAGCGTTGTCAGGTGACCCTCCGTCAGGGTCTATCCAGTAGATACAAGAAGGTGCCTGTGGCTGTTTTGTTTTGGAGTCTTTACACGAAAGTATTGGTTTACCTTTCGCTTTCCCTAAAAGATTGAAGAACAACAGCCAGATAAAGATATACACAGAAATGTTCCTTAGTTTTGAAGAGAGTGGAACATGTTAATCGGACAAAAAATCAATAAGAATTTGGTAAAGTTAACGAGTTATATGCCAGTGATGAATTAACCCTCTCCCCAGCTTCCTGGTAGTATTTGTGAGCTTGCGTCTCTTTTGGTGCAAAAATAAAATAAATCTGTCTCTCTCATGAACATGTCATAGCTCTGAACTACTAAAGCGTTTAGTAAATTAAAAGTAAAGTACTTTTAACAGGCTTTTAGTTAAGAAAGTGTTAACATCAACTTTTCAAACACCATAGTGGAGATTTAGAAATATCTGTACTGAAATTTTTCATTTAACTAAGAAATCAGTTAAGAAATTGGATGTGGAATTTAACAGTTTTGTTTCCAGAAACATTGTTCAGTTTTAATTATATTTGTTTGATATCGCGAACGGATGAGGTGAAACAGATAGGAACTAGAGCGAACTATTGTAAGAGAGACTGGGGCGAGACAAGATTATTATGGCATTGTAGATCGAGCGAGGCCGGCAGATGGAGAAAAATGTAGAAAGTCAGTGAGAAATCTGTATGGAAGTTTCGTTTGGAGTTTATAAAACATTGTGAGTTGCCGGAGAATAGTCCCGACATAGCCTGCGGTGCAGACGGTGTTGACAGTTTTATTTTACCATATAAACCGTCTGCGTAACGGATCCCGAAAGCTTGTTCCCGAGAAAATCTTTCTTTAGGTTTATCAATGTTACGCAAGCATAAATTACAATCATTCGACGAATGAGACACGAATCTTTTCAAATGCAAAACAGGGAGAATAGAATATTTACGCCCAAAGGTCAAGAGAACAGCATCACAGTAATGCTTTCTTAACCTCATGCTCACTGCATGTCAAGCTTTTAGCCAATTACAAAGCGCGTAAAAAATCGGCGACCAATCAGATTTGAGTACACATATCCGGGCGAAAGCAAGAACAAGACATCGGTATCCGTTTCGCAGACTGTGTATACCGGAGGTTTAGACTGGCTGCAACGCAGGCTATCCCGACATTGACTTAAATTTGTAAAATGAAAAATGACCAAGTCTACTTTAAGGAGTGTAGGAATACAGGCATTATTAAACGTCACGAAAGGCAAAATCAGATAAAATGTATCTGTTTTTTCCCTTGTTCCTTTCTTCTTAGGGCGAAGGAGAGAGGTTTGCAACCCCCATCCGAAACATTTCCCCGGCGAAGCTTTAGACTTTTTTTTTCACTTAGAGACATGCATTGAGTAGGTGGATAAAGCGTGGAAAATTTAGCGATTGGCAATTTTTGTCGAAACACAAAAATGACACAAAGAAAATATTCCCCCCTCCTTCATCCGTCAGAGAAAGAGGGTTAAAACCCCGATACACGGTACACCATTGCACGAAACATTACTCGACCCACAAATGTCAGTGATTAAACTTAAATGACTTGCATAAAGGTATAATTAAAGTAAAGTGACTTTCTTTAATTAACTAGGAATACACGTGACAGTAATAAGTTACATGCTAAACATGTGGCCCTCGGCACGCATTTTACACCCCCCCAAACTGCTCACACCAAATCTCAAACTGTTCACATTGAATCTAAATTGCATCAAATCCTAATCGCTAACTCTTATCCAATCTAAATTCCAAATCGCTCACGCCAATTTCTAGTCGCTCTGTTAAATCAAATCCAGCCAAGAACTGACCAAACTAATCTTATACTTTTGTAGTACTTATAAACTTTATTGGAACTGCATTGTACTCTTTTTTTTTATAAGAACGTCGAATTTTTTAACTGAGGCTAAACTTTCTTAAATATTTTTTGGGATATCAACCTCAAATTTTCTTAATAATGTTCTTAGAATATCTTTTCTGATTTTAGACAATATAAATAATACATGTACCGTATACTGACTTATTTTAAATAATTGTGATAATGTGGGAAATTTGTGTGATAAATCTGTGTCTGACTTTCTTGCAAGTTTGTCTCAAGAGATATACCTCCAAGAACTGCAAATTGGTAAATGAAAACACATGTGATGTTAACTTATTATCTGCGAACTTTAATCAAAAAGCAAATTTTTTAATAACACTGTATGAATTATTTGCAATAGGTTATCACCATAAATAAATTGTCTTCACCTTTTCTCAGCCTCAGCATGTTCTTAACATGTTCTTAAATTTTTGGCGATTTTCAGCCTCGTGTTCTTATAAAAAAAAGTTCTTATAAAAAAGGAGAGTAATTATTAAAAATATTTGCAATATGTAATATTGATTTTTCTCGAAATTCGAAACTTGAACCATCATTTATATCAATAGTTTCTTAGCGCTTTTTTGTGTGTTTACATCATTAGTAAACGTCTTTAGAACCTCCTTAAATAACCACTGCTTTATTGGAGCTCTATTTCATATTTACCTGGAATCTGTTGAACATTAAAATACATTGTTGACTGTACTGAGCCAAACTCGTTGGTGGCTTTACACACGTAAGTCCCACCATCCTCCATTTTCACCGGACTGAAAGAGAGAAAGCCCCGCTGAGCTTTGATCCGACTGCTGTTGATGTTAGAGAAAACCTTCAACCACTGAACAACTGGAGAAGGATTGCCATAAGCCTCACAGGAAAAGTTCACCTTTGTATACTCCTGAGCTGCCGGTACACGCGGAGGTTTTCTTGTGAAGATTGGTAAGCCTCACGGCAAAGTGTGAAAGAAAAAGTCAGTTAAAAGAAAACGATGTGAAAGGGATTGGTAGGTCAGGGATATTGGCTACTTTTTATGTTTACCGTCATTTTAATCATCAAGAGAGGATAAAATAGTCATAAAAAAAGAAAACGCTACCGTGATACATAGGCAGCTTTTAGGACTAAGCTTACGAGCCCATACGTGTTATTTTGCGTAAAAAAAAGGGTTAAAGTGCCGGTTTCTTTTTAAAAAGAACATGGATTGGAAATGCGACTAAAATGTTTTAAAGATTTGCGAGTTTAGGCCAGCCGGTTATTTGCAGAACTAAATCATATCAAATCGTTAAAGTTGTTTTAAAAAGAATTCAGATGAATAGTTGATTAAAAGTGGACATTACGAGGGATCCAGACCGCTCATCAAGAACTGACCAGAGCGTACGAAGCTTGTTTGCCATATAATAAAGCATAAGCAACTAAGCAGCTTTTCGCCGCCAGACAAACACCTGCAGAGCACTTTGCTTCGAAAAATGGCTAACGAAAAACAGTTCTCAAGAAAAGAAGGATTTGTAATCTATTGCACGTGAGATTGTGTGCATACTAGAATAGCAAACATGCAAATGTTGTACCTCTGACAGACAATTGCGCCGAACCTTGGGCTTTTCCCAAAATGTTCTCTGCAAGATAGGTGTAGTTCCCCGAGTTGTTGTACCGCACAGCTCTGATCTCCAGTCTTCCCGCACTGTTGGCTACTGCTCTGTGTTCAGGCAGTGAAATAGAATCCTTTAACCATTTTATTTTTGGTTTGGGATTACCGCTGGCCAAACACTGAAGCACTGCAGTGCTATTTTCCACAGCTGTAACATAAGGCAGGGACATGATCACTTGGGGCGCTGAAGCAGGATTTCCTGGGTTGCCTTTGGGACCTCTGGGGCCCATTGGTCCCATTTTCCCTTGGGGTTCTCTACCACCTTTCGGTCCTGGAGGTCCCACAGGACCTGGTGCTCCGATGCGTCCTTGTTGACCGGGAGGGCCCTCTTTTCCTCTGTACCCTCTGGGTCCCCTTGCTCCAGGTGCTCCAGGAGGTCCCTGAGGTCCCGGAAGGCAGATTTTGTCTTTAGGGGAACAAAGTCTATCAGCGGTAGTTTTTTTGATAAACTGTGCCAGCGAATCTGTCAGCAATTTAACCGGATCACGTGCACTAGTCGAAACTGTTCTGCTGTTATTGGTCCATGCAGCGCGTCGGTAACGTTTCTCGTGTATCCCCTTTCTTTCTTTGAAAATACTATTTCCTCCTGCGAAAGTAAGTTGGTAAAGATATATCTCCTATTATTATTAACGATTTTTCTTTTTTCAATCTAAATGTTTAATTTTATTTGAAACATTTCAGTTATTTCAAGTGTTACACTTTTCTTTGTTTTATAGTATATTTTTCTTTTTGTTGGGTATGCAAGCCCTCTAAATTGATCAAGGGACAATTGTTGTTTTTGCTGTTGTTTTGCTTTGAAATCAATTATTTGTCTTGGTTCTTTGTAACACTTGATTCATAATTTCTTGTAAAATCACAAAACGACATAACACAACACAAAAGAACAGGATGGTAGAGGAATTTTACATGATCAAAATGCTCCATGATCTTTCTTTTTTTTCAAACTTAACCCTAGAAACCTCGAGGGGAGGGGGGTTAAATTGACCCCCTCTATTTTTTCGGCTTTGAAATTTTGCTGTATGACCGAATAACAAAGGCTTTGGTGCAACTGTTCTTTGTTTGTTAACACATCTTTTGACGCTAATTAAGTGACGTCACAGCTAATGACCTCTTCACAATAAGTCACGCAACTTGTGTAATGACTTCGAAATGTCAATTTTTCACTAAAGATTGACTAAATGCGTACAATTTTGCGATGAATTCTACCTGTTTTGAAGTTTTCAATCACTTAAAGCTGTTTTCTTATCATTTTCAGTATTTATAATTCAAATTTGAATAAAACCTGAAAAACTAAATAAACCCAAGATGGCGGAAAAATTTTGGAATTTCACTCATCCTGGTTGCTATGGAAACCAATAAGACACCACGTCACTATGCTTAATTGAACGTACAAGGGAAGCTGATTATATTTGCCAAGTTTCATGTTAATCGGATGAATTGTGACGAAAACAGAAGGGGGGTCCGATTGATAATCCCCTCTCGAGTGTTCGTGTGACTTTTTCTGTTAAAGGTTTCTAGGTTTAAGTCCGTGCGGGATCGTTATGAGACCATAACAGTGTTCCTGATTCGTGATTAAACCATAATCTGTTGTTACGGTCCGTTATAACATCCAAAACAAAGACTCAACACAACACAACACAACACAACATAACACACTGGCACATCACAACACCACACAACACATCACAGTATAGCACAGCACAGCACAGCACAGCACAACTTATCACAGCAAAATACAACACAACGCAACACAACACAACACAACACATCACAGCACAACAAAACAAAAAACAGCATAACGCATCACATCACATCACAACACATCACAACACAACACAACACATTACATCACAGCACAGCAAAACACAGCGCAACACATCACATCACAGCACAACACAGCACAACACAACACAGCACATCACAGTACATCACAATACAACACAGCACAGCACAGCACAGTACAGCAGAACACAGTACAGCACATTACATTGCATCACATCACATCACAACACAATACAGCACATCACATCACATCACATGACATCGCATCACATCACATCACATCACATCACATCACATCACATCACATCACAACACAGCACAGCACAGCACATCACAACACAGTGCTTCTTCGTTTTGGGTTTTTGATAGCATGTTGTGACTGATCGATATCTGCAAAATATTACTTTTAGTTATAAGTAATGTCGCTGATTTTAAAAGAACCAAAATGTAGGGCGTTCAAAATCTAGGTTCTTGCCGAGCACGGTTCTTATCGCTTTTGTAGACAGTTTCAAAGTGTACTCATGGCGGTTCACTGAAATAAACTTAGCGCTGATTTTTTGTTCGGATTGCTTTTACATGCTATTACTTCTTCGTTATACTCACTCAGCTTTAGTATGCACGTGCACATGCGCATATTGAGAAACGCTTGCTATGCCTCCGAGTTTGGAAGAAAAGTTCAAAGTCAGATGAAATAACGTTCCTAAAATCTTCAGAAAAGTCTGAAATGAGTTAACAGTTAAATGGCCTTGTCACTTCAATCAGTTCATTCATGCTAGCTTGTCTATACGTGTATCGGATGGGTACTGTGAGAAAGTGAGGTCATGACATGATATGATATCTGGAATAAGAACAAAGCAACTCCAACGCTGGTTATAGCAAAGCTTATCAATGTTCCATTTGTTTGTTCAGGCTTATTGACAAAATACTTAACGTCCTAAATTGCTTGCAAAATTGATGACAACATGCAGAACATTTGGTAACACTTTTTTCTCTTCGATTTAGTCACGAATCACGATATATATTTCAGTCCTATAACGAATTTATTATGCCCATAACATATCACGGTGTCCTCTTTTATCACGGATCACGGCTCTTTCTTGGTCACATAACGCACCATGTTAACGATTTTGACCTCAATAACGTATCATGGTGTTCTCTTTTATCACGGATCACGGCTGTTTTCTGTTCTCATAACACATCACGTTAATAATTTTGACCCAAATAACGGATCACGATAAATCCCTTTGCCACCCTTCTTGAAATGAGAAAGCATTAAGTATAAAAAGCCTTTCAAAACAAATCACGTGTATCGCGACGTAATCAGTGCATCAGTACACAACATATTGGGAAAGTTTACACCCGCAAACTTCACACATAAACCACACCAGGACTTAAATTCGATAAAATTTCTTGTTTACAAACATCTGCGCAACTTCACGCCAATTTAACAATTTTAAAACAGTTTTAATTCAAATCCCAAATCATCCGTTTTTAATCATACATTTTGACTCGGTTATCTCACCGTTCCAGAAATGTTGCAACAAAGTATTTTGCGAGCAAACAGTGCTTCAATAAAATGAAACTGATTGAATTACCGCTGCTACATGAAGATCACGAGGTTCTTAAACATGTAATTCTTCAACCACAATGTGATAAGTTTACACAAACATGTCTTCTAAAGCCTACCTCTAAGTCTGTATCTGAACAAGATGAGAAATGGCATGTGTTCTCTAATTGCCTTCACTTCATATTCCAGATAGCGAACTCGCAGGCCCATACTTTTCATTTCCTTCGGTGACACTTTGCCTTTGTCACTGCTGTCGTGTCCTGGCCTGTCTTGTCGGTTCGCAAGTTCACTTCTGATCAGCACTGTTGTTGAAATCAGAAGGCTTGCAACCGACAAAAGTAGAGTAACTGTAAAAATTCGCTGAGAAAATCTATTATTGGTATCGATACTCATATTGATGATTTAGTTGATGCTAGAACGAAAGCAAACAACTTGCGCAGCTACAAAGATATGACTTCCTGTTTCAGCAAAGACGGAAATTTGAGAATATCAAAGTTGCATGCGGTCGAGAACATTTAACCCTATTCAGACTAGGTGCTTAAAGTCCGTGGTCTATTCATCCACTAGCGTTAGCGATATCCATAACAGAATTGCTGAACTAGTTAGTTTAGTTAAGCAACAATTATTATTTTAAAAGTCACGTGATGTCAGGATTTTTTGGCGGTTTATTTTGTGCGGCCATCTTTGAATTTTAGCGATCATATTGTAATTTTTTATGACACCAGAAAAAGGTCATTTTTGGCTTAAATTAGTGGAAAACCATTGGACTAAACTTTTAACTTGTAAAAACTACGAGTTCAAAGCAAAAAATTTTAATTTTAATTACAAAGGATTTTGTTTTGGGTTACAGAATATAATGAAAGCTTTTTTTCAGTTTTCAGGGTTTTTGATTTCTAATGAGAATGTTCTAACTACTGGCGAACACCTCGTACGGATTTCTAATTTAAAAATCACTTAGATATGAAATAACACATTTGCTTATACTTCAGGTTTTCGCTGTTAATAACATTTGCCCTTGGGTTAGGTGACAATGGATTTGTGGTTGGGTGCTCTTTGTTGATCTTTGTTGTCAGCTCGCTTGGCTTTCTTATTTGACTTTCCAGTGTTCGTGTTTGCTCCTCTCCTCTTCCCCATGATGTAAAACGCGGGTGCTACAATTTAGAAAGTATTGGAAATCTACATTTTTCAAAACGTACGGAATGTAAATGGTCATAAATATCAAAGCACATGGCGTCATATTACTGGCTGATGCTGAAATCATTCCCTCTCTTCAGAAAGTGGGCTTGCCTATCAGATTTGCCACCAAGATTTGGAACACGTTTTTTCTGCAATACTTATAATTGGCTGTTCGGGGACTATAGCAAGTCAACGCTCAGTCCGTATTACATCAACTTTTATCAGATTTTTGTAATTCTTCGGTTACAACGTGCTAATTAAAGAGTGTGTGCGGAAAACTCCTGCAAGTAATATTTTTTATAAAAATGTGCACGCAAGAAAACAAGGACTATGCATTAGAAAAAAAGTGTAAGACCTTTTTGCGTGTGGAAAAATGGCTAAAATGATAAAACAGATAGTTTTAACAGTATTTTTTAGGATATTCCCTTTTTATATTTCCTTTTCCATATTTGATGGTATGAAGTCATTATAGTGACGTCACAATTAATTAGCTTAATGCAATAAAGAATCCAAATTTTCTATTTTCTATCTTTCATTTTTTTTGTTTATAATGAGAACTGTTCTTGAATCAGTTAAACTATTCTTAAGTAATATTGTCAGAAATTGTTAAAATTTAACAACGTATTATTCACTAAAACCCCGAATCATTAATGTTGTCATAAATACTGTGGCGAGTTCCTGAGGATCGGCACTTTGAGACTGAAAAATACCAAAATGTAAAAGCATGCTAAGGAAGGGGCGTGGAAGAATTCGCTAAAAAAATTTGCAAAGCCTCTTGAACGGTTGAAAAAAATTGTATTACCGACACCTACAAAAAAAAAGAATTGCAGTGCAAAATATGAAAGAAAAAAAAATGTACACAAGCAAGAGCTCGGTAGTTGTCACGATGTTTCCAGCCTTAAACATGAAACGTTTGGAACTCGTAAATCGTGATACCATCTAAAGGAGCGTATAAATATAATGGGACTTATTTTTTCTTGTCTTTTCTAAATGACTTACAACTTAGTGAGTTCACTCTTAATAAAACTTCTTTGCGTGTATTACCCAAAACAACAGCGAACGAAAGAGTAAGGTACCACTTTTAGGTTTGTGGTTTCATTTTTATTCAGATTGGTACATCTTGCGTGATGTTTGAAATGAAGCTTTAGTATTGTTCTTGTTCACAGATGTACCCATGTGGATATGTTTCTTCCTGTGGTCTTCCGTCGCATATGACGTTATTGAAATAACATTGTTGGCTTCGATAATTGTACTGAATTTCACCACACGGCTCGTCAAATGCGTCACTCGGTTCACCATCACCCCAGCGTGAGTCATTCGCAGATACTATTCCTTGAGTCAGACCACGTGGCTCCTCGGTCCACTTCCACGTTCCATTTTTCTTGCGGAGTCCGATGTACCAGTGGTGGTTGTTTGTGTCTCCATTCACCTTTTCTGCGATTATATTCTCCACTGTGTTCCACTCGGCGATGTTTTCCACGGTAACTAGGTGTGCGTCCATATTAAGACATGCGACGCGGGCCTGGTCCCAAGTGATGTTAGTGTCAACAACACTGTAGTTGCTGGTACTTTCTGGAAATGAACGCTGATAGATTAATCCATAAGCTCTTTGAGAACTTTTCGATAAGACCTTTATTTACATTTGATGTCTGCAGTTTTGACTCTGTGATATGTTTTGGTAGACTTTGAGCAGTTTTGTGTTTTTGTCCTTCATGTTTAGCAAGCAAATTTACACAAGCGGTAAAAAAGCAACACATTAGCTTTTGATAAGGAAGAGACTGGTTGCAGTCTACTATTTTGATAAGCCTTTTTATTTTAAGCTTCAACAAATACCTTCACCGCAGACGCATTCTATCGATCTGGTCCTTAGAATCGATCAACCAGCAAACTAGAGCTCTATCTTCAAAAAAAAATCATGATTCTACTCAAGTGCTTTCGACATACCGTTGTTTTGTAAAACGATTGACTTTGATTGCAAAACAGTGAATATCGTGACCAAAAAGAATTCAGCTGGTTTATTTCAGTTGCCTAGCTAACGTTCAGCTCATATTTTAACCCGGAGCTACCATTCGCTTTAATTTAAATTAATGGTTATAAAGAAAAAAAGATTAAGTTGCGGCCAAGAACATTAAAGCAAGTTATCTTCTCAAGCGACGCATAAACTAGCGACAAACTAAGCGCTAGCGAAACTCATAATGTCCGCGAAACAAAATATTAAAGAAGCACAAGAGTCGGCACTTGCCACTACTTCCGTCATTTTTTGTTTTAACTTCTTTTTGCAGGGTTTCCGTTTCCACTGTCTTATACTTAATCGCACGACAGCACAGATTTTGACGTGAAAGTCAATTTTGTGGAGGAAAACCGGAGAACCCAGTGCAAACCCTCGAATCGGAAGGAGATCAACAAACTTTAGCCTAAATGATAAACCGAGTGCTCGTTCCCGGGTTTACAGAGGTGGAAGGCAAGAGTGCTTACTACTCGGCCATCTTGACTCTCCTATATGAAACATTTCATTGCCTGCTTCTTGCTTCGTCCTCATGAGAAAAATATTGAAGCAAGCGCAAGAAAACGCTATTAAATTCTCATGCTTCTGCTTTCTTCATGTCTTTTTCTTGCTCCAGAGTCCAGGAACATTTAATTTTCGTGACATAATTCCTAACCTCGTTCGAAGGCTGTTTTTTCTCCCCAGAGAAAGATGTTGGTTGGCACTGGTTACGACTGTCACCCATCTTCTCAGTGTTAACAAATAAAGTGCATAGGGAAACAAACGCCAGGGAAAATTTGAATCCCGTACTCGATGAACTTGATTTACATATTTTGCTTTATACATCATCAGGAAATGTGGACTTGAAAAGGTAAGAGAACGAAGCTGGAAATGGATCAAAATATCTGAGGCTTATTCGCTGCACCGAAGTTTACAGAAGAGATGGTCGCTCTCAACAGTTGAAATTGGTGAAACAGGCATGCAGACTGCATTTACAGGTAAGTATGTATATATCAGTCTTGTTCTTTATTTTTTTTCGAACAACAAATTGGAATGTATTTGATGCTCTTGTTGAGGTAGAAATGTTAGTTTCCAATCTAAGTCAACCGTCTTGAACCATAGTTATTTGGCGAAATGGTCGCGAAACTCGGCCAGTTTCTTCGTTATAAGATTTGTTTTCCAATTCTTTTGTTCGCTTGCCTTGCCAATGCACAAAACACAAAAGGTATTGAAACGCATATGAACAACTAACCAGTAAGAATATATGGGCTCACACATTGACCTGAGCAATGTGCACTGTCACGGTTCGTTCAACCTAAGAGAAAGCAGCTTTGTAGTTTGTTGAGCTTCACAACCAGTTAGCTATATCAACTATGCTTAAACCAAAACTTTATTTAAAGATATAATAAAAACGATCTTATTTAAATTGTTGCTAATTGTGGTTTTGATATGTACATGTAAAAACATTTGCTTGCTTTTCTGCACGGTTATTTATTTGACTTATTTTATAATGAATTAGAAAACTCGCCAGCGTGCAGCGTTCAGTTATATAAGCACTTGTGAGTTTTTAAGTTCACAAAAGGATGTCTAGGAATACGAGCCGTAGGCGTGTGCTGATCAATTTAACTGAACGTAGCACGCTGTAATTTTTTTATTTCTGCTAAGCCACAACTATAGTAGTGAT
>JAOBYE010319539.1:0-15343 GCA_025403585.1 Parazoanthus swiftii | reverse complement strand
AGCTTTCTTAACACCCGCTTTGATAACACAAAAGATCAAGGAATGATCACTGAGACCCGATACATGAATAACTCCGTGATCAGTAATCCGATGACTTTTGTTCGAGAACAGTAGGTCAATCAACGTTGATGAGTTTTCAGTGATTCGTGTTGGCTCTTGAATTAATTGCTCCAGATCATGGGTGTCTGACAGTGTGAGTAATTTACGCATCATCAGTTTATCCGAATTTGACTTTGACTTTAGAAAATTGACATTGAAATCGCCAAGTAAAACTAATTCAATGTCCTCAGAGGAAAGTTCCAGTAATGATGAGTTAATATCGTCAATAAAGGTATCGATATGAACATCAGGAGCCCGATAGATAGTCCATATAATTAGCTTCTTGCATTTGCGTCGGCAATCAATCGTACTTCCCCGTTGGTCTTGTTATTTTACGTTTTCAAAGTTACTAATTTAACACAGACAGCCGATGGAGAATATGTCCTATATAAAGTACAGATACAAGGAAGATTTCCACATGGTGCATTAACGTTTATTTCTGTGGCTTTTGTTAAAGTAATTTAAAGAAAGCTGATCTTTAATCGGTGTGCGAGTTAAAAGAAAAGCTAACAGGCAAAACTCTTTTCTATTTTTTCACTTATTCTATTCATATAATATTTGTGTTATCCCGTTATAATTTCGTCTCATTCTATATTTGGCCGGCTTTTTAAAGAGTAGCACGACCACTCGAAATATTGTCATTAAACCCGCCCAAAACAGATGCCGATGACGATGTAGTCGTCCTGCATTCAGATTTTGTTTATACACACCGAGAGTGACGTCTGTTACATGCATCTCTAAAACAAGAGATCCAACATCGAATCAGTGTTTTACAGTTTATCTTACGTCGTGTGGTCTTTTGCGTTCAAAAGACTTTAAGATGGATTTTGTCGAAAACCGAAAACTTTCTAGTTGATCATGCGCAGAACAACTTTAGGGCTTCAGCTGGCAGGCCCCACGTATATATTGGAAACATGGGGTCGGGTTTCCTGAGGGATCAAGAACTTTGTTTGCAACAAACGAAACCCAAATTGAAGTAAAAGTAGCTTTATTTTATTTTCCCTGTTCTTCGTTTTCTACTTATAGGGAAATAAAATTAGCTTGTAATAACAGACCAATTACCGGTTCAGCCCAGGAAGCAAGAAACAAAAAACGAACGCGGGAATTCAAACGCCCTGAAAGTATCGTGGTCACGCTTGGATTTCTTTGGACACTTGCATGCAGTTTTCTTTTTTTATAAAGATTCTTATGTTGAAAGGAATCCTTTGTCAAGTTGTTTCTAGGAATGTCATGATATTTTTTGTGGCCATGCCTCTAATCACGATCGATTATTCGGAGAAAAGCAGTTAAGAACTACTTGAGTAAAGTACTCGCAAAATAAATGTCGATTTCATTTGTTTATTTACGAGAACCTTACGCTGTTATTGACAGACTGGGCTTCGATGCAAAAAGCTGGGACAAAAAAGTTTCGCTGTTGCGATTATTTCCAATTTTGCTTAAAAATGAAGAAGAAACTTTAATAGGAATACGCTTAAAACGTGACTTTTTATCTTCAGGATTTTCGAATACAAATTTAAACAGACCAATGACAATGGATAATATTTTCACGTCAGCAAAATAATCGTCAGTATTCGTAAGCAGCTCTCGACCAATAAAAGATTTTTTGCCTATGTTAGGACTCAGTCGTTTCCAGGGCTTAGTTCCGGCGCGTCCAATCCTTCCGATACTGGGCAGCGGAGTTTCCCATGAGCGTCTGTCTGAAAGAGGATTGTTTGTTTGTTTGAACTGTTTTTGAACTGAAGACCAAAAAGTGTTAAAAACACAAACACTTATGTATCAGTCACAAGTAAAACATGGAAGAGTTTCATAAGAGGTACGTGAGGATTTGTCGAGAGCATCAAATATTTCCCTTGGAGCCCGTCTTGCATATTGTTCGCCAGGCTCAAGATGGATGTGAGTCGAGTAAACGACTGGATCTCTCATCGTACAACATGACTCCTGAAGACTGCCATGCACTCGCAAAAGCTCTTTCTAACGACTTTTATTTCGAAGATGTGAGTTTTTCGGACTGTTTACTCAGTGAAGAAGCTTGCAAACTCCTACTTTTGGGCTTGATGGAAAACAAAACCATAAAGCAGCTCAATTTGAAAGGCAACAATATTCGTTGTGGTGGAGCGGAGGTGGTTGGTCATTTTCTCAAACGAAACGTGTCAGTGCGGAGTTTGCTGTTGGAATGGAATTCTCTCGGATTGTGGGACAGTGGAATGATTGCTATTGCAGAGGGACTTGCTGTGAACCAGGTACTGATGTATTTGGACTTGAGAAATAATCAAGTCACACACGAGGGTGCTAGTCAGCTCGCCAATGCTTTGAAGGGAAACCGTACTCTGAAAGGCATGGATTTACGCTGGAATAACGTTGGTCTTTTGGGAGGCAGAGAGCTGCTTTCGCTTCTCAAATACAACAAAACACTTACTTGCTTGGAAATAACAGGTTTGTGAGTTTTCTTTTACTTTCATAGGACTGGTTAAAGAAGACAATATCAAACTCTACTACAGCTATTAAACAGTAGATACTGTGTTCATATAATTATGTTTGTACTGATAACAGTCAAGCCTTGCTCATACTAAAGATTAATGTAGTGAAATTTCTGTACTCATCCCTACTTCATTATGCACACAATATGGCTGCGAAACTTCAAATATTCGTGCAGTGACGGTTGCCAAACTTCAAAATTTTAAGTCGTGAAATCAAAAGATATAATCCTTATCCCAACCCTAACCATTACTCCTAACCCCAACAGTTGTTTATTTATTGCTCGTAATGTGATTTTACCTCCAATATTTTGGTTTGAAAATCAGTAGCTTTGCATACATAATGAAGTAGGGATGAGTACGGAAAGTTTGCCCTTTCTTGGCATACTGTTGTGTTGTTCTGCTTCTACTTCAAAGTAGAAGAATTTTGATTTTGGCTTATACTGAGATGGAAGCCACAGAAGCTTTAATAAGATAGAGGTGGAAAGGAGACTGAAAAAAAAGAGTCCTTCCATCACCTCTATCCTTTGCTTTCATCAAGCTTTTGTCTGTGATTTCATCTCCATTTCTTGACTTACATATATACAGAAGTGAGAATGCTTCTTCTTTCTTGTAGCCAGTGTAAGAAGGTTTAGAAACTGTATTTTATTGAAGAAATGTCTCACTCAATTAAGCACTACCCTAGTACTGGTATACTAAAAGTGGCACAAATGAGAGTAAAAAAACTAGTTAGTACCACCCTTGAAATAGTGTTGAAATCTGCGTTGACAAATTATGCAGCGCTTCCTCAATGCCCTTGAGCTCAAACACTATCATAGTAATATAACTATATACTCAGATTTTGTTAAACTGGGTGAATGTCACTTTGTTAGAAAGCACTTGTTACACTGGCTTAGAGCATAAACAGATAAAGTAGATAGAAATAATGTTTTAAAGGCAAAAACATTGATCAGAAATAATCTTGCAAAATCAGTAACTTGGGAGTTTCACATTTCATCTTATGATGGCCACCGAGTGTGCAACTCCCAATTTTTTATTTTTATACAGATTTTATAAGAGAGTTTTTGATTTTTTAGTCTATACATATGACCATTTTGGTGAAACATCAGACCTACAGTCTGTAAATGGTATTTTTTAAATGGTGTTTATGAATAAATTTGTTCAAAATGTTCATTGTGGGGCTGCCATACTGTATAATTTATTTTCAGATCCATCACAAATTATGGTATAAGTTTGTTGTAATACAAAACTAACTTTTACTTATACTTTGTTATGGATAATGTTCATGAGCTTAAGTCTAAAGTACAGTAATAATTCTTTATCATCTGTAATGTGATGCAATGCCATGTGTGAGGGTGGGCTCAGCTGACAGAATCTTGGGACCTTTTAACCACTTCATTCTACTCACTGAGTGACTTTGGCAACCTTAAAATAAGGTCCTGATCTCCCTTGTGATAGGTTATCTGCCTACCCCCTCATCTTCCTACATTGTACATGTGTGTATGCAGTGGGTCAGCACCTAAAGTGTGGGCAGGCTCACTGCAAGCACTGGTCGAGAACTGTTTTTTCTCTCTTGTATGAAATCAATGTACTAACCCAGAACTACTGTGATACAGTACAAAAGCTCTTAAGGTACAAATCAGTTATTTGTTTGTTTTTCAGGAAACAATATCCCTCAGGACATAGTGAGGGCTGTTTCTGTATCTATAAAACAAAACGCAGACAGACAAGCAGCTTATGAAGAACAGAGAGCACAGACAGAAATGTTGAATAGAGAACTGCAGAAGGTTGAAGAACTGAAGAAAAAAGAGGTATTTTAGCCTTTGTTCCTTGTCTACTGCATCCCAGCTACATGTACATTCACAATAGTTATTCATAGAAGTGCTGATAAGTCCATGCAAAAGGGGGAGGGGGGTTATGGAGCGGATCAAAGTAAACTTTTGCAAGAAAGACCAATTATGTGGCAAATTAAATAATATAATCTACATTGCAGTTTTTATCACTGAGGTTTCAGATGCAAAAACTCCTTCCATACTGTCAAAGCTCTTGAATGTTCAATATTTGGCTACCACTCATTTTCCAAAATGATCAATCAAGTGCAGCATTGACAAGATGAACAAAATAACCAGCAGTGAGATGAACAAAATAACCAGCAGTGAGATGAAGTGTTCCACTTTATCTAAAAGGTTCAAGATGCCGTCACTGTGCCAGTGCAATATCTAGACTTGCAATAGGACCAGTTTTTCTCAGTACTTCATAGATCCATTCTGTTGAGGTTTTAAAAGCCGATTTGTACAGTTTAAAGCACCTTTGTTTGTTTTTAATAAGAAAATGTTTCGATGAGGATTACTGTTAGTAACATGTGCTTATGGGCTGATCCCTTAGATGTGGGACTACTTGAGTGCTCAGAAAGCAGAAATTTTTTTGTGCATACCAAGGCAAAAGTAAGAAAAAACTGTGCGTGACAAATCTAGACAAATCTAATGGGAAAACACCCCACAGAACTTAAAAAAAGTATTGGAAATCAGTGTTAAGGAAAAAATATTAAATGTAAACTAAAATTGTCCCAAGCCAGTATCACTCTTCTAATAGTACAAGGCATATGTTTAATTTTCTTTTGTCTTCATCCTTGGATGTTATGCCCAGTAACTGAACTGAGCAATTGTTTCAGAACGGTCCCATAAACCAAATTATAGTTAAACCCTCTGTTTTTATGGTATCACGAGATAACTGATAAAGTGTGGTACAGCCCTTTGAAATCTCCGTACGCAAGTGAAGAGTACCGTTAAGTATACATATAACACTGTACGTTCCCCGTTTCTTTAGATTATTGTAGGCAATAAGAAGAAATGGAAGGGAAGCAACTTCAGACTTATTTTTAGCTTTCGCCAGAGTTTCTTTTAAGTTTGATTTAAATATTGCTTCTCCTTGTCCAGGTGCTTTCGTTAAGAGATGAGATTGAGAAAGGCAGACAGGAACACGAGCGATACAGCCAGTCGACTCAGTCGAAGATCGATCACTTGAGAGCTACACTTGATGACAGAAAAAAGTCATTCAACTCCATTGCTGCTAAACTGTCGTCAACTGAAGCAGATTTGGGGTTAGCACAGCAGAAATGCGCCAACTTAGAAAACCTTGTGAAGACTCTTAAGAACGACCTAAGCCAAGAAAGAAACGAAAGAACAAAAACAGAATCGAAGTACCAGAAGGAGACGAGCAGTGCCCTTCAAAGAAATCTAGAGCTTGAAAATACTATTAACACATTAGAAAGAAGAAACAAGGCTCTTGAACAGAAAGTTGGTGATCTTGAGAAAGAAATCGAATCAATATTGGACGACTTTACACAAAAGGGAAAACTGAATGACATGAAATTTAAGGAGGAGATGGCAGAAACCGAGCAGAAGCTTCAGAAAGAATTAACTTCTATCAGGCAGAAGTCAGACGAATATAATCAAGCGGCAAAAGAAAAGTTGAATAAATTGGAAAGTGAAAGGAATGCGTTAGAACAGGAAGTGAGTTCTCTTAAGTCGGAAGTTATTGGAACAAAACTGAAAGCTGACGAAGAGCTAATGAACACAAAGTCCAAACTCAGACAAGAAGAACTGTTGCGTGCGAAACAATACGATGAACGAATCAGTATTCTGCAGCTTTCAAGGGATGAACTTCAAACACAGACTACAAGGCAGCTCTCTCAAATTACAGACCTGCAGTCTCAGTTGTCAAACAATTCGAGAGAGTGCGACTCTGCCAAACGACAGATTGAAACGCTGAAGCAGCAGCTGGAGCAAAGGGAGGTAGACCAACGAAATGAAATCGGCCGTGCAAGGAATGAACTCGATGCTGGAAGAAAAACAGAGAGTGAACTGAGAGACAGGATTTCAAGCTTGGAATCCAAGATCACCGAGCTGACCAGAAGACACCAAGAAGCTCTTACGGCCAAAGAGAAGGAGCTTGAATTTTCTAATGAACATTTGAAGAGCAAAGAAAACGAACTGAGACGCATGCGTGAAGATGAGGTCAAACGAGCAGAGCTCTTGGAGAAGGCGATATATAGTTATGTATCCAGCGCCAAGTCTTCTCAGCCGGGATCGCCGTTTAGAAGCTGAATGTACATGTTTTTCTTATAACTAGACACTACATATCATGTACACCGTGCTCACAGGAACTAGGTTCGCCAAGTTCTTTGTTATAAGCCCTGGTTCATTACAGATCTTGATATGTTAGATATTGCGTAATGCACACAAACTGCATCGATTTCAAAGAAAGCGCGAAATAAATGCCTTATTTTGAAAAAAAATGACAAAAAATTCCATTGGTTGAAATTCGAGGCAGTTATTATGAATTATGTACACAGTACATGTGTGATTCTGTATTTCAAACTTGTTTCTGAGTGCATGCGATCAGTCAGAACAGTATTGCATGTACTTAAATTTTATCATCGGCAACTAAGTTAAGGTGTTGCTTTTGCGAGATCCAGTAACTTTGAATATCGCGAATTTTAATCAGCTCGGAGACTAAGTTAGTCATTTTGGCAACACTGGGTCGAACTAATGCAATTAGATTTTAGAAGGTTACGAGTATGATTCTCGGAATGAGAGCCGATTGAAGCCTTACCGGAATGAAACTCGATCCGGTTTGATCGAAATAATCCACCCTACAGCAGTGTTGGGGACCTTAAGAATCTGGGACGCGAACGTCAATGAGAACGTAACAAATCGATAGACTTAATTACAGATACAACGACTGCGCGTGGGATTACAACCAGCTGGTCACCTTTCCACGGTTGTCTTTAGAAAACAGAACGTGAAAAGCTCACTTGAGCTTGAGAACGTGAACGTCAGAGTTTGAATAATTTTAGTCTTTGTGCGGCTTCAAAAGTGAAGCTTCTAATTTTTCGAATTTACACACCTTCAGGTAAAACACAAAAGAAACGCATGAGCTATACAAACAAGAAAAGGGAAAACGGCAAGTTAAAAGTTTAGCAGCCGTCTTCGTTGACGTTCCCGTCCCAGCTTCATGAGGTTCCTTATATTAGGGAGTTTTGAGTAAGTGTAGAAGCAAGCTTCAAATGGAAGTTGGTTTACAGTTGTTTTTGCTAGTATCCCTTCAACAACGACCAAACAAAACTAAAAAAATGATATTGCTATAATGAAGCATATTATTTTTCTATACTTAAATATAGTTTTTTGAACTGAGTTTTCTTTTCAACGCCGGCTTCTTTACCTAAAATTAATTTATCTTGTAAAAGTTGCTGTGTGAACAGAGAAGTGTGAGATGCATTGGTAAATGCAGTTACGTTCATTGCTTGTGAACAGGCCGCAATGCAAAGTCGCATTTTACTGAGGAAGTCAAGACGGACACTTTCATTTTAGCGCCAAATATTTCACACTTATTTCGAGCCCGTAGTGAGGCCCGAAGATCGATATTTTCAGAGCCCGAGTCCTGAGAGGAGAAGAGCTCTGAGAACTGAAATAAAAATCTAGAAACTTTAAGGTTAAAGTAAAGGTGTAGTAATGTTAAGTTCCTTTTTTCTGGCTGTTTCCAATTTTATTTTTAACTTTAAGAAAACCTTTTATATTTTTTAGATCGAGACCAGAACATGTGCAGAAATAAAATGGTCACATTTTCTAAAAAGATTGCTCTCAAAGTCCAATCCATCTACGACGGTCGTCCTCGGACAAGGCATCAATAGCTGTTTAACGATTGCACTTACGAAGTAGCATTGCCGTGATGCCCCGTGGTTTATGCCACGTGCTTGTGTAACCGCCGTTACAATTTACCCTCTCACCTTTGTTAGTGGAGCAGAACGATCACCATGGTGTTCACTACTCCTGGAATTTTGAATTTTTCTTCCAGCGCCCTGAAAACTCCTGGAAAAACAGACGATTTCCCTTTAAGTTAACTTGATATTGTTTTTGTTTTTTGGTGAGAGAGAATTTGGGGTTGGGTCATGATAAAATAGATTTTCTACCCTGGAGAACTCCAGGGAAACTCCTGGAACTTTGTTATCATCAGTCAGTGAGCAACATGGATCGCGTTTTTTGGCTTTCATGTTTGCGTGTATTCTAAACACACGTTATGTTACACTTCTATGTAAAGTTTTAGACCGAAATATTCCTGCCTGGGGGGGGGGGGAGGATGGATAGAGGGCGTACCCTAAGGAGGCCCGCGTCTTTGGCACTCGTTTAACTCCCCCCCCCCCTTCTAACTTTCGAAGATGCTCTTTATGTGCTATAAACATGTGCCTGCTGTTGAGATAATGGGAGGGAACTTGGCTTGTTAGTTGAATGAAACCGAATATTGCTGCGCTGTAGGTGATTTTAATATTTAGGAGACAGAACCCTGGACTATCGTTTGTGTATGCAAATACTGTGGTACTAAAATTATCAAGGATATTCAACAAGTTTGATGTTAATACCAACATGCAAGGGACCAGTACCTTTTCAAGATAAAAAGGTTAAGTATTTTGTTTTTATATTCGTTTCGTTACGTTGTTTGACTAAAGTGGTGGGTTGAGATAGCTGTCGGGGTGCAGGGAGACTATTTCTGTCCACAAAACTACCTTAGTCCAAATTAGCAAACATTTTCTTTTCCAAATTTTCAAATTCCTCTTTTCATTTTTTACCAAGCATGCCGCTTGGAAACCTTGTGATAGCTAAAAGCTTCTATTGCTTCTTAATGAAGGAGTTGCCCTCTGACCATTTGTCTGATCATCAGTTGCCTGAATCGACCAAGTGGCAACATTCTCAGGGACCCACGCGCGCAAAAAGAGTCACGCTGAATTCAGCACCTTTTTTAATTGATTAACTCCAACTCAGTCGAGAAAGATTATTAAGCCAAGTTATTGGAGACAATGTTTCTTAAACACTTTTACCTAAACTGGTGCTTCCATGGTTTATATGCTGGTAGTCTAAACCGTTCTTTTAAAACTATAAAGTTATCTTAATATGTCGTGCAATGCATGCGTTTCTAACTTCTACGCCTGTGCTCTGTACTGTGATAAAATATCGCACTTGCGAGATTGACTTTCTTTTAACATGTTACATTTAAACGAAGTGCTTCTACTTAACTATGTTATCGCTTTGACACATTACTACATTGTATCGAGCTTCGCTCGCAATTGTTATATCACTGCTTGCAACTGTGGAGTAGCCGCCCCTGAAATTGCTGCGTGTGAGATTGCAGCATTAGAGTCGAATACTACTAGGGCGATGTTGCAGACAATTTCACAAATATCGCTGTGTCATCCTCTGACACAAATAGCGAGTGGCACGCAATAGACAAATCGAGGCCTTAGGATAACTGCCTTCTTTATGCAACTGGTTCATCTTCCGGATTTGCCTTTTCAGTGGTGCCATCGTTATTAATCAGCACCTCCTTGTCTCCGTCATCATCGTGTTTATCATTTTCGTCGTCTTCCTCTTTCTTCGCAGCAGGAGTTTCGGGAACATTGCCATTGGTTTTAGCCTCCCCCTTCTCCATTCCGTCTGTCAACAGGGACTTGTCTTCCAGCTCAAGCCCTATTGACTGAGCTTCTTCCGCTCCTCCCACCACTTCTTCCAAAGGCACGTCCATAGTTTCCGGTAGAGTCAAGCACAAAATTCCAGCAAGCAGGGACAGTGCACCCATGACCGTGTATGGCAGCATGATGTGAACCCGATCCTGTGTACCAGTCAGAGGGTAATTTTTAGCATGTAATCGTGTGCTCTACAAAAATGAAACCAAAAGACGAACTAAAGGAGAGATAACAACGACAAGTCCCAGAAGGCGCTTTAAAGCTGTGTAAAATGACTAGATAGTTGATGACCAAATTGTTATGGTTTCTCTGAACTGCTTCGTAGAGATAGAAAACCATTCTTGATTTGGTTTACGACGTAATTGTTTATTAGTCATGCAATAAAAGGAACTAACACAGGTGTACCTACCAGGGTAGCGATGTACGGTGACGAAAAAGAACCCACTCTCGCTAAAGCAGAGGAGGATCCCATTCCAAGACTCCTATAATATGGAAGAATCCAATGCAATAAAAATGATGCCGATGCCAATGTCAGTTTTCTGGACATAAAGAACGAAAGAAGGAGAAGAAGAGAAAGTGGAGAAGGATGAGAACGAGGAGCTGAACAACGTAAAAAAATGTGAGAATGAAAAAGGGAGAAAGGTTAAGTGTCGAGGAAGGGGGCGTGAAGGATGAGAGAGAGGGAGAGAGAGTTCTGAAGAAGAAGAAAAACAAGAAGAAGAACAACAACAAAAACAAAAACAGCAACAACAAGAGGAGGAGGAAGAGGAAGAAGACGAGGTAAAAGAAGAAGAAGAAGAAAAAGTAGGAGATGATGAAGTAGAAGAAGAAGAAGGAGAAGATGAAGTAGAAGGAGAAGGAGAAGATGCAGTAGAAGAAGAAGGAGAAGATGATGAAGAAGGAGAAGGAGAAGATGAAGTAGAAGAAAAAGGAGAAGATGAATTAGGAGAAGAAGAAGAAGGAAAAGATGAAGTAGAAGAAGAAGAAGAGGAGGAGGAGGGGGAAAAAGACGGCGAAGAAACCCAAACCTCTGACAGCAACATGAAAAAGAGGAGGAACGGTAGAATGGATATAAAATTAGGATAAATATGAAGTGTGAAGGCAAGACGAGAGACAGAAAAAGAAGAGGGGGAGAGAATGAGGGAGTATGAGAACGAGGAAAAGGAAAAAAAAGAAATACAGGAGGAATAATTACGGGTGAAAAGGAGAAAAAGTAAAATAAGATAACTAACTAGAAGAAAGAGGAGAAAGAAAAAAGGGAAAGGAACAATAGGATAACGACAACGTCAAAAGAGAAAGAGGGAAAATTGAAGAATGAAGAGGAATAAGGAAGTAAAAAAGAAGAGGAAAAGGAAGAGGAGAAAGAAGAGCAAAAACAACCCAAATAAACTACAATTACCGAATGACGGTTGGGAACAGTTCGGCAGAGTACACGTAGATTGCTGCAAAGGCGAGGGTAATGGCTAGCTTGGCGATACAAGCCATGGTGATACGTCCAGCTAAGAAGCCATCACTGTTATCTTTATCATACATAGTACACAAGACAGCTCCAATGGAAGCAAGCGACGCGACCACAAGACTCCAGAACACAGATTTCTTCCGCCCAAACCTGAATAGAAGAACGGAAACATCGAAAAGGTATGAAAATTATCAGATTGTTGACGATCTCTACTTCATTAAATCTAAAGGTTTATGTCTTACCTCCTTGTAAACCAGATCCTAGTATGCGGTAGACATTGAAACGATGATAATCTCTATTAGATTTTACCTGAAGGTTTCCGTCTTACCTCCCCATGGTCCATATCCCAAGAGCGTAAGCAGGCAGCTCCACCAGAGTCGTCAGTGTATAGTTCAGATACATGTTGCCTCCCAGACCAGGAGAGCTCAAGATCACTCCATAGTACACCATGGATGTCACCATCCTGGTAAAGTATATGAAAATGACAATTATTTCAGTTGAGTGCTTGCAAAATCCCTTGAAAACGGAAGGAGGCATAATTTTGCGATTTATCCAGAATCAAGAAAAAGAAGGCGCAAAAATTGTGTTGTATTCGTCTATACAATCGGTATGGAGAGGGCAGTATTCGATTCTGCTTTCTTGTCAAAACCTGCGCGCGTGATATAGATTCCCGCGAAATCCTGCACCTGCATTCGTACACACAAGGTATGTTTTTTCAGGAGCTGGAGATCAATCCGGGAAGCTGATCATAAACATGGAAAAAACGAACTGCAAAAGGCAATTCGATAAGTGGGATAGAAAAGCTTTCCTAAGGGCGAACAATTGTACAATCATTTCCTAAGAATCTTAATTTTTGGGCCGAGCCTGGATGTCCTTAAATATTTTGCGTGTTTCAGCCTCAAGTGTTCTTAAAATGTTCTTACACATATCAGTTAGTACACGTAGAGGGATGAAAACATGCACTAGCACAAACTAGCTGGAAGTGGAAATTACCATGTGCACCAAATACTTTTGCTCTATTAGACCCGACACAGTTCATCTAAAGATGTATTTTCAGCAGCGATTTCTATTTGTTATAAAATTTAATTGCAATCAATTTTACATGCAACGAACATTAGCTGAAGACGTTATTTAGCTAGTTGGTTTGCAGGCCGGAAAGAAACAAATAACTTTGTATAGCAAGAAAGAAACGAGTTATTCTATAAATTTGTACTGTAACCGAAACAAGTTCTTCTCCTCAGCCTCAGATTTATTCTTAGCATGTTCTTAAATTTTGGGCAAATCTCAGCCTCGTGTTCTTATAAAATAGGTTCTTTATAAAAAAAAGTGTACACGAAAATTCAAATCTGCGACGCGTGGCATATTCCAATTAAGGTACCTCACGCGAAAGCATTGTCTTAGTAGACTATACATTCCGTTAAGTCGGTAAATACAAAAAGAAACAAGCAAATAAACAAGTAAAAGCAAAACAAAAATATAACAAGCAAAAGAAAAACGAAATAAAACGAAATAAAGTAGGGAAAAGCGTAACGCAACGAACACAAGCCAGAATGCAAAGACACGCAATAATTAGATTTAAGACTATTTAATACCATGTACTTGGTTTCTAATCTAAAGAAGCAAGCCCAGAGATCATACTTATCAAAATGGTTAATTAATCTAAAGGTAACCATTTTTTAAAATCAAGTTCGATTCAAATTTCCCCACTGGCTAAACCACTTGCTCTTTCTAACAAGAACAAGTACACAATAGGTATGGTAAACTTGATCTTGATCAAACGCATCGTGTTATCACCTAGAATGAGAATTTAAAAAAATTGTTCGAAGTTTTGATACGAATTGCGTTGCTTGTGTCCAAGCATAGCATCAGCCGGGATTTATAACGGGCAAAACTCGATCTCCTAAGCGCGTAACAGCCACTTATTCATACAAGATGATGTGAAAGAAAACAGATAATGTAATACTGAAAACTAAAAACACAAAAAACTTTGATGATATTTGACCAACATATAATACTTGTGGCTTGTTCCAAGAAACACTTCAGATACGGAGATATCCAGATGATCTCCATTTGACAGCTTTGCCGTCAGCCAATCAGAGCGCGCGAAGACGTTTTGATGGGCGGTCAACACATTACAAAGTTTTTTTTATTATCTGGGCAACAAACTCTCACCAAAATAAACTGTAAAGTTTTGGAAGTTCTTGAAGCAAGCACTACGTTTTTCATGCGCTCGCTGGACAGTTGGAGCCTGGGACGAGAACCGCCTAATTTTGACAAACAATGCATTGCCCGCGCAAATCGAGATCACCTGGATGGAGTTTATAAAATAGACGTCTTACCAACAAAACCAGCTGACAAGAGTTCTGTGAGTCATTCGCCATGAGTGAAACAAGTCCCTAAAGTCTCCAGTGGTCTGTTCTTTATAATGAACCAGCTCAACCTCAGGGTACTTTTTCTTGTTCACTTTCGCAATTTTCCTAAGGATTTTTTCGGTTTCCTTTACTTTTCCCTTTACAAGTAAGTAACGAGATGATTCTGGAACGAACCTGAAAGAGAAGGTTAAACATAAAGCGTAATAACGTGGGACCATAAAACCGTTCGGGGAAGAGAACACTGTTCAGATTGTGGTAATACAAATGCGTTGGATAAATAAAATGGCAACGTTAAATGAATTGTCTAGCTCACCCTGGATTTAGTTATACAGGTTGAGTGAGTTTAATTTGCGAATAGTTTTAAACGTACACAAGTTTTTGTGATGGTAGCTTGATGCAAGCCTGTGGAATGGCTTCCTTCAGAGCAGGTGTTGTTAAATAATACTTATTAATAATATAAACTAGTAATAATAATAATAATAATAGGTAAAGATAACGAACGATAATAGCTATTCTTATCGAGAGTAACACTTTTTTCAGTAAAAAAAATAAAGTGGTCCTCCTAGCCAGCCAGCTAAAAAAGCATAAAAGATGGGCGCTTACTCGAATAAATACAGTACGATGAATGACAAATGATAAATATTAGTAACACCACAACCACACTTACGGCCACACAACGATGCCACACATTCCAGTACTTCCAATTACAATGGACAACGTCCTCCAATTGCGAATGAAATAGGCAAATCCCCCCAGGGTAAGGAGGGAGAAAACCCAGGAGAACCAAAACAAGGTTCCACCCACGTGACGGTGGCGCTTGCCCACATACTCAGTGATGATAACGAACATCGGCATCACAGCTCCACCTAAAGGTTAGAAACAACAAATTGTCGACCGGCAGTTTAAAGAGGTATAACATAAGTACAGTAGGGGATAAAGTATATGTAAAGTAGGGGTACATTAGGGGTAAAACAGGGGTACATAAGGTAAAGTAGGGGTGCAATAGGGGTATAGTAGGGTACAGTAGGGGTTTAGCAGGGTACAGTAGGGTACAGTTGGGTGCAATAGGGTACAGCAGGGGTACAGCAGGGGAAAGTAGGGTACAGTAGGGGTACAATAGGGGAAAGTAGGGGTAAAGTAGGGATGCAGCAGGGTACAGTAGGGGTAAAGAAGGGTACAGAAGGAGTGAAAGAACAACTTTGCTACAACTATCAGTTAGATTGTCGTTGCACTGCTCAGTTGCTGTCAAACCCCTTAAAGTGACAAAACTGGTTGGCGCGGTGGTAAGATCTCTGCCTCCCAACCCTAAAGTCACCGGTTCGATCCCCGGCCTGGTCGAGGTTTTTAATATTTGGTTGACCTTCTTTCCCGCTAAAGTTGACTCAGCTTTCCATCCTTCTGAGGTCGGTAAAATGAGTACCAG
>JAOBYE010319206.1:0-15345 GCA_025403585.1 Parazoanthus swiftii | reverse complement strand
CTCTTTTTCACATGGAAAAATATAGCATACTGGTTTCTACAACGGACCTTTACGTAATAAAATTCTCGTTATACGTGCTATAAAAAAATCTATGTTACAAACACTACGAATACAAATTATATGCTAATTTAAAAAATGAGTTTTTAGCTGTGATTTGAAACTTTCTAAACTGTCCAAAGCTCTCAAATCATCTGGGAAGGCGTTCCACAAAGTTGGTGCAGCGGCACAGACAACGCCCTGTCTCCTGTTGTCTACTTCATTTTGCGTAGTTGATCGAGCAGAAAGTGCTATATAGATTGAACCAATGAGAACAGCCTATACATGGCTCACCTTAAAGACCTTTTGTTCGGAACTTCCAGTGTTCTTCATAGACACGTGACTTTGCAGGTGCAGTTCCAAAGGCATCCCAGCATGGTACCCCGGAGCCTCGATTCCAAACAAGTCATCGCTGAGGTGTTTTGAAATGAGCCAGTTACTAAGTCGTGGCACCAACTGAGGCCGGCTCGACGCCCAGATTTCTTTCTTGACAATTGGTTCGCCGCCCCCTCTGGTGTGGATACCAATTTCTCGTTTTATAACTTCCTGTCTGGGTGATGACGCGGCAGCTTCAATCCTTGAAGATTAAGAGAATCAAAATCAAGCTACATAAGTATTTTGAGGATATAAATGCCTGCGAGCTGATAAATAAATGACCTGCTGTAATAGACCAGTTTCGATTCCCAGTTACCGCTGAATTCAATGACCACAGACTCATTTCTGCAGGGTTAGCCTCTACTACATAAATACATAAGTACTCGAGGCTATTGGTCTATTGCCTGATGGAAGAACCTGTAGCTCAGCTTTTCATGGAGGGGGGGGGGGGGGGGAGGGAGAGGGGTGCAAAAGCTTAATGAATACTTAAATATAATGGCAGAGGAATTGATGTAAAAAATCTTTTTGATGCCAAATTAATTGAAGTTCCCGTTGAACTAACACGTTTTGTAGTACTAAACCAAGGATTAATAACGTTTACTTTTCTACACTAATCTGTACTTTACTATTTCCATTAACTGTGATGATATTGCTATTGATCGATCGGCACAAATTTAAGATCCATAAAATCTCGGGGGAGGGAAGGAGGATTCAACGAACTCTCTCTTTATGAATTTGTGGGTTAAATCCATTAAAACAAAATTCAAGTTCAGGTGTCGGGTATTAGGTATCTGGTGCCGATTCCCTTCTTAGACCCTGCTTACATGGAGGAAGTAAGCCCGCCTGACCGAGATATCTCGGCTCGGCGGGTGCCGAGAAATCTTGTGTTTACGTGCAAAACTGCCAGGCCAACTATATGTCGCGCGGAGGCTTGGCAGTAGTTCGAAGCTAAAAACGGCGGCAAAGCGGCGAATCTAAGCTAAAGATAGCTCGCCTCACCGAGATAACTCGAGTGTCAAGTGTTTACATGGTGAAAACGTAACTCGGTGAGGCGGGTGTACCGGGCCAGGAGCCGGGCACACGGCTTGCTGGGATATCTCCGTTCACATGTAAACACAACATTAAAATTGAATAGAGAAGGGGCACCCGCCGAGCCGGGATATCTCGGTCAGGCAGGCTATCTTTCTGCATGTAAACAGGGTCTTATAAACCCAGCCCTTTCGCATCCTGACTGATCGTACGCACTATAAATGCCGTATCTAACAGTTACAAACCTGCTTTTGATATCTGTAAAATCTTTCTCGGTCTCAGCCCCTGATAAAACTCGTATTCTCTTCCAAACTTTATCCACGAAGAACTTTATTAATATAGTATTCTGAAAACATTGTGCAAAGAATGGTTAGCTTTGCCACCCTGTTAAAATGAACGTCAACAGACTGCTCTTCGTATAAAATATTAATTCCCGGCAAGAAACCTTATTAGCTATCTAAGATTATAGTGAATTTCTTTTTCATGTATTTTCTACAGTCACTTCTAAAAGTAGCAACAGCAGCCGCAACGGTGACAATAACAACGGCTCCAACAATAGTATCAACACCAACAACAACAACAACAACATTAACAATGAAAATAGGAACAACAGCAACATTGACAACATTGACAATCGCGCAAAAGTTATAAGTTAAGTAGTTAGTTTAGAATTTTGCCAAAACACAAATGATTTATCCCTAATACCCCTCGTCGTTACTTAATTACTTATTCTTAATATTCTTTTTGTTAGTAATACTCTTTTTATGAATCAGCCATTATCATTATCATTGTCATTATAATTATTACTTTTGTTGTTGTTTTTATTATCATTGTTATTATTACTATTATTATTACTATCTTTATTATTACTGAATAACTGAAGACTTTTATGAGTTGAATTTGTATCGTTTGAAAAAAAAAACATTAAGAGTAACCACGTTCCACATTTGGTTTGATTTTCACTGACGTAGACGTTAAAACTGTGCCCTTGTATTTTAATTTTTTATTTGACCTTTATTGTGTTTTGTCTTTTTCGATACTATAATTTGTGTTGTCAAGCGCGCTAGGTTAAATTCATATGTGTTTGCGCTTTAAAAATAAAAGAGTTATTCTTATTCTTATCAGAATTATTCTTAATATTATTCTTGTTCTTGTTATTATTATTATTATTCTTTTTATTGTTAGCATATTATTATTATTATTATTATTATTGTTTTTGTTCAGTTGTTGTTGTTGTTTTTATTACAATAAAACTTTCCTTGAACGATCATAAAGATCCACGCAATAGTTTGGTAATGGAAACTTTGTCTTGTGTGATAAGGAGAAAAAAATGCTTTCGTGTCTAAAAACTGAACACTTCAAAAAGAGAGAACATTTTCTGACGAGACGAGAAGCTCCGCAACTGCAACGACAACGCGCTTACCTCCGTATCGTGTTCACTCAGCCATGTGATAATCTCTACAATGACCGCTGCAACAAATGTTACAGCACAGGCTTTGAACAGGAATTTATCATCCAGTAGCAGTGCTGTGAAGAAAATGAACAACGGAAATTCAAGTTTTGTTTAAATATTTTTTATCAAGACAAATAGACTTGGTAGGTTATCTGTGAAAGTACAAATGAAAAGAGTCTAGATAAACGTCTTTTTCACAAACCTTTGATATATTCAAATGCGACTCTATATGTGTTGTTGGGGAATTCGATCTTGCGAGGAGGACCCATGCTCACGTATTCTCTGTTCGCAATTGTGTGGCAAAAACACGCAATAAAAGCGCGAAGCGTGATTATATTCATAATGGTTATCTCACTTCAATGAATTTTCTGAACTCGTAAAATACTCTCAACTCTAGTGCAGTGGATATGTAAATGCGCGTTTATATTGACGTCATAAAAGGTGAAATTTTGCGCGCGGAGATAATTGACTTTTGCGCACACAGTCAATAATTCCTAGTCTAAATTTTTTTTTTTTAATTTTTTTTGTTGCTAAATAAAATTGGTAATGATCTACATTTTAAATAGTTAAGCTAACGGTAAGCAACGAATATCTCATATCTAATACTTGCAGCTGGCAAACTGTCCGGAAACTCTCTAAATAAGAGACTTGTCCCTTGTCGACCTCGATCCCAGGGCTTTTCCCTAAGAAGTAGGAAGATCTTGTTCGACAAATAAAAAGGTTTCCGTCAGTGTTGCTGCATAACGTTGCTTGTTAAAAAGAATAAAAGAGCTGCATGGCAGAATGATTTCTAAAGTTAGCCTGGGGTGGTGGCGGGGAAGAAACGGAATCTTGGTCCAAGGCTGCATCGAACAAACTGGCATGCGGTATCTACCAAAACACTAGCTGTCAATTGCTGTCAACACAAACCAGTTCGATATTTTAACCGCGCGCAGCTCCAATTTTCATTCAATGCAGCAAAATTGTTTGCTTTTACTGTGCAGTAAAAAATGGAATTCAACGAATTTTATTGTATTTAATATCGGATTTGTTCCTGGAAGCAAATAGTCGAGGAAATTGAAACAGTGATTGTTGATTTTGCGATTTTGCGCTTACATTGAAATTTTTTCTTTGTCCTTTCGAAATTTATACAAAACAAATTCAAAAACAAAGGCTCGTCTTAAGAAGACACACAACTTGCTGTGAAAACGAATAAAATCTCTTTCGAGACAATTTAACTCTACCGCAGCTCTTCTATTCTTTTTTACAAGCCACGTTATGTAGCAACGCTGACAGAAAATAAACATATATAATTATATCATTCACTGATAACAGGACCTGTTGTTTGGGAAATTTAACGACAGGTTTTTAGATATCTATAGTTCAAAAGCGAACGTAAACAGCTCGTGTTGGTGCAAACGTGTTGTTGAACAATCGTGACGCCGAATAACCACGATGCTGCTCCTTTAAACATCTTTTACATCTTCAAAAATGATTTTAATTTTATTTAACATTATTTTCTACAAGAACAAACACTTGCCTTATAATTTAGCTATTGTTACTCAATTCATATACACTGGTCAATAGTGAAAACGACAGCGGTTCATATTGGACACAAGTTAAAACAAGAGACGCTATGTTTGCCTGATACCAGACCGGTACGACTTCATTCCGGTTACACTTTGGTTTGCATGCCTTCCAAATCTCGTTGCGGTGCGAGTTACTTTGGAACTCGTTTACCTCTAACAAAATCTGATACGTACGAACAACTAACCCGAAGATCGGGCCCATACACAAAACATTTTAATGTGCACTGTCAAAGTTTGCTCAACATAAAACAAGGCTGCTTTGTACACCCCTTCTGGAGTTTCTTGAACTTCACAACCAGTTAGTTCTATCAACTATGATCGAGCTGACCCATGATGCCATTCTTCATTCCAGAATGAAAGCTTTCATAAAAATGTGTTGAGAAAAATGTATTTCGTACCGGAATGACGGTCGTACCGGTGCGATGTAAACAGTTTGAAAATGCAGCTTGTGCGAAAAGTGACCTGCTACTAAATATTCCGTTGTTGCTTAAAAGCTGACAGCTATTTATCCAGCCCGCTAGTAAACGTAGTATCAGCTTCTTTGTTAGCTGTTCATGGCGGTCAGGCCTTCCGCGAAATACAAAAGAATGCGAGAAATAAGGACCTGTTTACACGGAGAAAGGTAATCTCACAGGCCGGGGTAACTCGGCTAAACCGTTCATATATATTGAAACTCCACAGACAACTATTATGCCATGAAATAAACGGCAAATCAGTAACTGATCGTCAGTAGGATACCTAAAATGTGTGCAATTCTACAATTGGTTTCGGCTCCATTATATATATATCAATATATGTATACAACCCCTTCCCATTATATGGAACAATGCCGGCCAACAAAACAGAACTGTTGGACTACAGGGTATCGAATGGTTCCCTGGCATTCAGATCAAACTATTTAACGTGTTTTGGTGGTAAGCTTGCCTTTTTCAGATTTTTCAATGTTGTTGTTTGACGTTATGACAATTAATGATCCAAACTCGCCACCAGCAGTAGTCATCAGTGTTAAAACACAGTTTCATAGCTAACCAGTCGGGCCAACTCGCCTAGGGATCATTTACATAAGCCAAACGGTAAACGAAAAAGATAAACCGATTTAGAAGGTACACACAAATGCAACACAGCAAACGCATCTCTAGCGAGATTGGCCCGACTAGTGGCGGCCCTACCTAAAGGACAGAGGCAAAAATAGCTACAGAAATATCATACATCATCTTCCTATTGTTGTTTGATTTGCCCGTTTTTCAGAATTCGTAAACCAACACCTCTCCCGAATGGCCTCTACTCGAATTAACGACACTCATAAAGTTCGGAAATTTAAGGTGATCATTCGGAAAATACAATAGTAACTGTCACAGCGCTGCCGATTGCCATCGCTGTCGAGCTCTGTTTAACTTTTGTTTCAAGTTCGTCACTGCCAGCAGGTAATGAAAAAAGGAGAAAATGGACACTTCCACAGTCCCTGGATGAGCGCGTGACGTCGAGGCTAAGGTTGATAATAATTAATTAAGCGAACTGGTAGTGAAACTCGGTCAGTTTCAGAAACATTTAGGCTAAACAAAGAAAACAATTTGCACTGTCACAGTTTGTTCAAAATACTAAAACAAAGCTGATTTGTGCACTCCTTTTGAAGTTTGCCGAGCTTCACAACCAGTTCGTCTTAACAACTATGGGTTGACCTGGCATTGATAAAAAAACCCTCTCTATCTTGACATGTAAATCAATTTTATTATTATGCTATCTAGTTTCATATCTCTAGCCATGGCAACTCAACCTTAGCCTCTTCAGTCCATTGGATACAATTCAGAACTGCGAAAGAACTATTGTGGAGTGGTGGTTGAAATCTGCCTTTCAGCTTGGGTTTCTTGTAGCGTTCACACATTGCAGTGAAGTCATAATGCCAAGCTTTGATTGGTTTATCAGATCACTTCATCATCTGCATACAGGGGGAATTCTCTTCAAGTCTTGAAGGTGGATTGTAAATCATTGCTGTTACTATGGTTACACTACCACAGCATCACCCCGGTTGTCCGGGTGAACACCTGGCAGAATCGTGCCGTTTGACTGATGACCAGACGGTGATGTGGCATGTGAACTGTCAGACACGCTACGCATCTGTTTCTTCACCTCAAACACCTATTAAAGGATATATGACAACAAGTTGTGACCAGATGTCAAGATTTTTAAAGGCTATCAACATGGGACTAACCTGGAATTCAGTGGTCCTTTCTAGTATAAGCCTATGGAATTAGAGATTTTAAAGCTCACATTCGGAGTAATTTTATATTCAGGGGGTTACGTTTGGAGGGAAATTGGTTGCTTAATAATGCCAATAACGGGATGGAACTTTGCGTCTCACTATCGTTCCACCTTAAAATGGCAGTAGACACATGTTGGAAACGTGAAATAAACGTTCTGTTTGTCTTGAAAACACAGCACTTTTGTCAACTGTATCTAAACAAAAATTAACAGTTCGACAGACAAGACAAATCCCAAACCTCCTCCAAATACAATTTTATTCGGTAAAGAATATTTTTAAAACGGATGGGATAATCGGGGCTAATTTAATCGAGGGGGCAACTATATTTGGATTTTTTGGGTAAATCAAAACGTTCCCATCTTTTACAGCACGATGACGTCAATATACTTGATACCCGAGATGATTTCTGGTCTGAGTAGTCAACGACACATTCAAGATGGCGGATAGGTTGTTCACGAAGCGGGAGATTTAATGTCTAGTTGGAAAGCTATCACAACGTGGCCAGAGATTTTAGTCTGGAGACTGAGTTTTTACCAAACGAAGTTGTATAATTGAAGTTCATAAACTGTGAAAAAGTTGTAGAACAACAACAACAGACAAAATAACATATATATCCTTACTTTTGAAAACATTTGAAATATGCGACAAAAGAAGAAGCCAACGAGCATGACAATAATGTGCTAACACAAACAAATGGTAAAACAGGTATCCTAGAAACAACTAGTACTTGAAGCTTCTGTGACAACCATCTTACCTCTGAGATTGCTTTGCGGAAGCAATGGAAGTTGTAATCAATGAGGCCTAAACAGAGTCGAGATAGAGAACATTGACAAGGTATAAAAATGGGAGTACAACTGGGGTTAACGTCAGTTCAGGAACACTATACCTTCTCCCCCCTCCATTTACCAAATCTCCATTTTCATTAGGTACATAATATATCCCATTCCAGGGATTAAGACTGTACAACAAGGTTTACTATTTCAATGTATATGTGGTTCGGAAAGTAGATTTAGAAAGCGAAGTTCATACCGACATGCCAAAACTTTAAAAAAGTATCCTTGAAACCACTTTTTCTCTTCGGGTACGAGTAACTCTATTTAGTATTAAAGATTAACCCCGGCCAAATTTTAGTTTTAATTTTCTCTAAATCCCCTTAAGAACAAACTTCTTCGAAAATATCAATCTATAAGTTAAAACCAGTCGATATCATGTAAAAATCTACACACAAGTTATGGCTCGTATCGCCTCCAGTGATATGATATTAACACTCACTCAAAAAGAAATATACCTCTTAACCACGACAAAATAATGCAAAATGTTGTTCAACAATACTCCCCTAAGGAACATCTGGGCATTCAATGGATTTATCAAGTAACTAACTTATTTACCAATTAATCTTAAAATACCTTTCTTTTCGAAGTTGTCTTCTCTTAAAATACAGACCAGAGCAAGGAACCTGAAACATAAAGGGCTAATTTCAAATACTACAGTGCAAAATACAAAATTAATACTAAATGAATTGAAAAGTCAAGACTAAAAAGATTTTAAAAAATCGGAGCGAATAACACCAAACATTTTTACTCTTCAAGATAAGAAAAGTGAGTGGACACTTCACGAGTTTAGTCAATTGAAACTGGTTCAAAAACTATTTAAACTCACACCAATCATTTCAATCTATTCTTCGACAAAAAAAGAAATTCATTTGAAGGTTTTTGTATGCATTCTCAAAAACCTGTTCAAAAGTTAGATCGCGTAACATGAATCATTTCCATTCTTCAACAAACCAAATGGTCATTTTCGTGGCTTTTCCAAACTGCTTCATAAGTGAGGGATTTCTTGGATTTGCTTGCAAAACGCTCAAAAGTTGGGTTTTGTAGTCACTATAGTATACAATTGTTTCTTTGATCACCATGCAAAAACGTTTCAGCTTTTGGATTAGCTGTGGAACCAGCTGAAAATCAAATATTCCGACGATAGCCTCACCTGTTCACTTCTCTGAGGTAGAGCACTGTTTGATTGTTAAGCTTGATAACAGAGGAAGTTTCAATGTCGTAGGCACTGCCATCTCCTTCATCTCTTAGTCTGACCAGTGTGAACCAGACAGAACATTATTAGTACATTCTGGTCAGCGGTCTTAACTTTAGGGACTTTACAAGGTACTTTACATGTACAAGGCCTCTTGGGAGGTTTACCAATAAAATGCTCATCACAAATAGAGGGTATTGCCACCAATGGGGATAAGGGGAACAGGGGGAAAACAGATGCAAAGGAACCTAGAAGCAAATGATCATCAACTGACAGTATAAAGTCAGTTGAAGAAGCTGCAAAGGTTATCGTTTTAGCCAGAAAAAGTTACCAACAATTAAATCTCATCCTCACACAAAACAGTTTTGCAGTAAGCAAATAGGAAAATTCTGACGGATCTATGAAAAAAATTTTCAAAATAAATCATCAAATTTTCTGAACCTGTCAACAATACAAAAAAATTGTATTAGGAAAAACTCAGTAACTTGTATCTTGTCCAAGTACATGCAGTCTGGTCTTACTTACCCATAGATACAGGAAACATCAATGACTACATCAATCATATCACAGCACAACTCGTATGACTGCATGTCCACAGGAGAACTACAAACAGATAATGAGTTAGCAGATGCTCTGTGGCTGGGCTTAATGAATCTTCCATAGTATTTATCATTGTCAGTCATCATTAATAACAATCATTCACATATTAATCATCACAGACCTGTCTGTAGCCACATAGATCTTGCTGACAACATCAAACAGGAATGCTTTCTCAATACCAGAATTCTGAAACAGCAATGCAAAGAAAAATCATGAGGGGGCAGCTATTGAATTAATTCATACCCAGTAATAACCCTTCCCATTTCATGTTAATTAAGAAATGGTCCATGCTTAGGGAGCATCTATCGAGTTATGCATGCATGAGGGAAGTTGGGAGAGCATGAAAGAAGCATTTGAGTGGCAAAGCCAAGTGCTTCTCTAGCTTTTCGACTGCTCTCCCAACTTCCCAAGTGCATCCATAATTCAATAGACGCACAGCTTTAGTATGAACCATTTCTTTTAGAACATTGCCATTAAGTAGTTTTATTGGGTTTTTTTCGGTGTTACAGTTTGAACCATTAACCCTTTCAACTCCAGCATGTTTATCAACATCTATCTTCTCCTTACATTATATCAACATAAATCAGTTGATTGGTTGTGAGACTAAAAGAACTGATCACCCCCTTTAAACAAAACAAAATGAAGTGCAAAATTCTCCTAACCTATTTATAGAAAATGTATTGAGATAGGTAATAATACTGATTAAAATTTACAGACTCATCATTTGGCACAATTGGGAGTGAAAGGGTTAAATGATTATAAATATTGAAACAAAGTTGGTACCAATTCACAAGAATACTTACAGTGATAAGAATGTTCAGCAAGTTTTCTAATGTGGGCAGCTGTGGAACTAACTTTTGTACAACCTTGCTGAAAGCCTACAAGAAAAACAAACAGACGGTGTATTTTAGATACAAACTTTAGTTTCTTAATCTTCCACCTTCTAAATCAAAAAGAAAATAAAAAGTGACTTTATTTAATGGGAGTAGTTCTAGTAGCTCTAAAGACTGGATCTTAAATTTATGAAAATTATGATATCGGGAGTGAATTTACAAGTCAAGAATAACTGAGATTAAGCATGCACATGGAACATTTCATATTCAACTGGTGTGTTTTCCCTTACCTCGAATATTGAGTGATCATATATACTTGTTAAGTAAAAGCTGTACAAAACAAAACAAAAAATTATTCAGTCAGGAATACATGTAGAATGAAACAATTTAGGTGAATCTTTGATAACACAACTGTTTTTAATTTTACAAAAATTTAGAAAGTATAAATCAACCTTTAAGCTTTGAACAACTATGAAGAACTCATAGAATGCAAGACAATGATAACTGAAAGGAAAATAGTGGTTAGTATTATTATTCACTTCCAAGAATTTGAGACTGATATGACAAAATAATTACAGACACAGTGGCTGACCTATTTATAAATGTATATAATCATCAAAATGATGAAACAATGCAATTTGAATCAAGACAACTTACATGTAACACAAACACAAAAGCCCCACCCCCTCCCCCTGCCCATTTGTGCTTGTTCTACATTGAACATATCACTGATCACTTTCAGCCTGCAGGTACTTTTGTGACTTCTTCTAACTTAGTTTGTTACTCTGACTGTTGACAAGCCAGGACTGTACTTGTTCTGGGCATTTTGCCAAAGTACATTTAGTATTTTTATGTACACATTGAATAACAGAGCTACAGCAAGAAAAATATTTCTCACTGACCTTAAATGTAACCCTTCCAGGCCTGCATCAATTAGTTCATCTGTTGCTCTCTGGTGAATATCTCGCTGGGTGTCTTAAGGTTAAAAACAGCTAACATAATTAGTGACATTTAGAAGTGCAATTGACTGGCATTGTTCAGGAATATGTAATTTACTATATGCAACAGAGTTTTGAAGCCATAAGTGACTTCACTTTATTCATAGGTCTGGAGTTCTAAAATAACAGTGTCAATCCATATCTGTAAATACATGTAGGAAACTTCAAATAACTTAATTTTTTAAATCTATACTTAAAAACTACAGTGTACACAATACTCTACATGTACATAGTGAAAAAGCAAAGCTGTTTCAATTTGTGGGTTCCTGCAACTTGGCACAGATGGGTTACTCTGACTCATATTTTTTCTTCCTTTTTCTCCACTTACCCATTCTGTCAGTAAAGACAACAATAAACAGACTTGTAACTATACTGACAGTACTGGGTAAGTGAAGAAAAAGGAAAAAAAAATACAAAGCTGTTTTCCTTACAATTAATTTTAGTATAAAATACTACAAGTGTACTAATCAGTCAAAAAAGTTCTGTAAACTATTCTTTCAATTTACATGTATGCAGTCCGAGAGCTTGGGCATAAGACATGAATTTATTTTAGGGATTTGGAAATGGAATTCCAAAATGGTGGTTTGAATGCTCCTTGCAGTCAAAAATATATTTCTCAAAAAATTGGTTTATTTGGCAAGAATACATGTACAAGGAACTCTATCACTCACTGTCAGTCTACTACCGGTAAATGTACAAATCATAAAAGGATAATATGTATTTATACACAAGCTGAGTTAGGTCTGTTGCTTAGGACCGTTTCTTAATGCACTTTATTTTTCTGACCTCTTAATCTAATTGAAACACAGGAAAAATAACTAAAAGTCTATGACTGCTCTCTTAGTTGACCTATCACCTCCTCAAAGCTTCTGAAATGCAACACAAAATCTCTTTCCCGTCATGCACTGCTCAGACTGTGTAGATGCAAAACGCTCCAACTCACCTATTTTGTGATCATCTGAAAGTCCATCTACTTTGTGAATAAATACTTCGAATTTAATGTTGGGGTTGACCTGAATCAGGACAGAGACGGATATCTAGTTACACTATAAATAATGTAGTTAAAGTTAATGATAGCAATATGTATAATCGTGTATATTTATAAGTCCGTCCCATGATGATAAGTAAAAGCTCACTTTTGAAGCAAAAATTGACACTTCTTAGATTTCTTGTGATGATCCATTGTGCAGCACAAGACTACTGTATGACAGCTTGAACAGTTTAACCATAATAATTTATATTACACATTTTTACATTTCTCTGTAGACTGAAGAAAGCTCAACTTTGTCGACAATCAAAGACAGTCATTAGCTTCCTCTGATTTCTAAATCTTTTAACAAGGACTGCAGTGTCTAATGCAGATGTTAGTTCAATAAAATTAATATAAAAGTACACTGTTGTGGCACTTTGTCTTTTGTTTTAGTGAAAATCTAGCAACATCTTTTTTTTATTCTAGGAAATTAAAAAACAATTTTAATTGATTTTAGAACCACTATTAGTGTCACATTGTATGTAACTTTGAACAGAAAAAATGAGATGTCAGACCAACAAGAAAGTGCAAACCAAGTTTTCTATGTAACAGTATGAGGACTCTGGGCTTGAAATACAAGTAATTACTGCCTGGCATTTTAATATAATTTTTAAAAACAAAGTGTAACAAAACTTGTAAAATTTGACCTGCAATTTAATTTTAAATTGACCTGCATTCGGCCATTGGCAGTCTTGTGAGATGCATGCGACAGGTACATAATATGTACATGTAGGTCCTAATGGTACACTGAAAGCTGTGTTTTTTAACATACAAACCTTGTATGCTCGTGTTACAGTCATATGAAGTTTGGCTAAAGCCTCCATGTATTCATCCTAAAACATGAAAAAAGCATGACTTTTGTTCAGGCTCACTTCAATGAGCTCAAAAGAAGACAAAATGGCTGTATTTATTATATATAGGTACACAAGTGAGCCTGCAATATTTAAGCTCCTTTACCTGGGCATCAATGACAAAGACAAGAGCCCCACAGTTTCCAAACAGCACTTCAGAGTCGAATGCTGGATCAAAGAAATCAATCTGTCCTGGAAAGTCCCAGATCTGTAACAAGATGTTAAAATTAGTTGGTAAAGTTGGTTAATGCGAATAAGTTCTTGACAGGGCTCTGTTAAAAAACGTGCAATTTCAAACTGAAAGTGACCATCCACTCCCTAAAATGACACATTCGTTGATGCAAAGTCTTTTGTGAAATTTAATACAATGTCAAGAATACTTTTTTAAAACCACCATATATGAAGCTATAACTGACACTGACAATGAATGAAATTAAGTTTGATCTTTACTCATTAATTTTGTAAAATTACCTTAAATAATACAGCACCCAAAAAATGTCAATATATACTTGACTGTCTGGTAATAGTATGCAAGATTATATATTAATTAAATAATACTAGTACTATTATTATTAATACAATGTATACTCTGCCCTTACCTGGAACTGTACAAATGAACTGTTTGATATATCTTAGGGGTGTTAAGGAATTACATAAGTGAAAAAGTCATAAACATCTACCAATTAATGATTTAAGGAAAACTTAAAGCATTGTCAGTACAGTTTTTGTGTACTAGAGATTGGATGGTCAAGATATAAATACTAGACAGATGAAAAATGAATAATAATTTTATATTAAATAAATTATGCCTTACTGATTACAGTAGGAAATACTAAATTTTATTGACATGGTTTACTACACATGTTACATAGTTTTGTTTAAAAATTCAACTTGCTAAAATTGCTTTATAAATATTTTACATATTAAGGATACCATCTTTCACTATCTTGCTTGTGCTTTCAAGGAACAGCGTTTCATTTGGTGACATCTTATGAAACACAACCTTCTGTATGGATGACTTGCCACTTCTGTACATGTACATGTATGATAAATAGCAAATAAGTCATTTAGTTGGATCAATTCATACCCTGCCACAATTGGCAGCTGAGTGCCACTTCAGTAGCTTAGACTCTCAACAAATCGGCAGCAATACATATACTATAATTCTGTTTTAAATACAATCTGATTGCAAAGCTCAAAAGACCTATTTGTCAAAGCCTGAACAAGTGTGTATCGCAGTTGGAGCACACAAAGTTAGGTATTCAAAATAAATCCAACTGAACCCTTGCTTGGCCGATCTGCACTGCAAAGGCATTTTCTTTGTCTTAACAGACTGAACTGCCATGGTCACAAAATTACTGATTTTATTAGTTGTACTCTGTCTCTGGCGCATTGTGGTACCATGTGAAATGAGTCATTGTACTTTTCAGCCAGTGAGTTATTTGAACCATTGTGGTCACATTATGATCTTTCACTTGTAAACTAGTACTGCAGTGCACACTATCATGATCAGTATTTGACAAATAATTTTGCTATTAACCCTTTCAGCCCCAGGCAATTTATCAACATCTAACTTCTCACAAAACTCAAACAAAATTATATAGTTCAGGTAATGAGAAATAAAGAATTGATCAAGTAGAATAAGCTGTTGAAGTTGAAAAGCCAAATTCTCCCAAACTGCATATATAGAAAGAGTGGAGAGTTGGGAGAATTTACCATCACACCATTTGTCGTGTTTGGGGCTTAAAGGGATAAAGACAAATATATGAAAGATATATATAGTTATGATTATAATACACAGGCTTGTCCGGTTCATAAGTTTGTTGATTTTTAAGAAAGACAACAACATTTCGTATAAATTTAAAAAAGAATATTTGATTATCACTAATTTCAGTTATTGTTTTCAGATGCTATATCTGGAACTTGCAGAAATCCTCAAAATATTTGTCCTGTGAAGCAGCAGTGGAAATAAGGGGAAAATGAAACGATAACTTTTGACACTACAGTATATTACTTGGCCGCTTATTAAGCTAAATCCATCACTGAAGATAAATAATTTACATTCTTTGAGCTGTTTACATTTTGAAAGGAAAAGTACTTTACAAAGCAACTGTTTTGAACACACTTAATTAATCTTTGATTTCTCCCGGTATTATATCTGTGGCTGCCATTACTTCAGGCATGACTCTTACCCTGCTGAAAGCAACTGATTAACCCTTTAAGCCCCAAACATGACAAATGGTGTGATGGTAAATTCTCCCAACTGAGCTCCACTCTTTCTATATAA
>JAOBYE010319095.1:0-15346 GCA_025403585.1 Parazoanthus swiftii | reverse complement strand
TCCTCCGCAGGCAACTCTAAAGTGAAATATGAAGCAGATAGGGTGAATGATGGCTATTGTAGGCTAATGTATGGCTAGTGAGGGTGAAGGAGGTTGAGGGAAAAAAAGAGGAATGCAAGGAGGAGTCATCTCAGTCCCTGACTCGCGGCCTTTCAGCTTGTCCCTTCCTTCACCCCCATTAACCATACATCAGCCTACAATAGCCATCATTCACCCTATCTGCTTCATAAATTTCACTTTAGAGTTGCCTGCGGAGGAGGCTAGATCCAGTTGCTGTTGAACAGTCACAGATTGTTCAAATTACATGCTTTGTGGCAAGTAGCTAATTCACTGCATGTTTGTAGTTCATACAGTGAGTTGCATATTTTTTACAATGTATGACTGTCAAGTTGTCACTGACAGCAAAAAAACAATCATAGGAATAATAGTAGCATGCGTTTATATTATTAAATAACAATTTTTGGTCAAAAGGGGCAACAAAATTATTATTGCCCTTGACTACTGAGTTTGATTTTGTGGGTATTGAAAAAATAAGAAGTATTACTGTATGTGTTACTATTTTAAAAAGAGCTTTCTTTGACTACAACCATCCATGGGAATCTGTCTTTTATTCTGTTTGTGTGCATGCCTTCTGCCTGTTTCCTCTTTCATTGTGTATGTCCATTTCCTTGCTTGGGCCACTGCTTAGAAGGTTTGTACAATGTTTCAACTTAAAAGGTTTAAATCATGTCTATTTATTTAATAACTGTTTATTAGTGCTGAGTGGTCAAACCTTATGGGTTAATGGTACCACCTCACTTGCAGATTCCTTTGCTGGTTGTTACTCAAAACCAGCTCCCATCTAACCTTGTAGCTCAGTTAGTAGAGCAATAGTGATCTGTTCCAGAGGTTGTAGGTTGGAATCTAGTGGGGTTCTCTTTCTCCATATGGGCTCATTTTTTATAGGGTTATCATTCAGAAATCTGATTACTTGAATGGGGTATTTGTACAGCACTTCAACCTATTACTTTTAAATCACTACTAATTAGTAATACATATTGAGGCATATCCAAACATTAGCCCCAGGTCCTACACAACCTACACATCACAGTCAGAAGTAACAAGACCACAGAAGTGCTTGAAAGCTTTCCGAAGGAAACTTTGCATATTCAAGAAAATATTAAAGCGTTTCTTTATTAGTTACAATACCTAGATGGATGAATCTCCATAGCACTATTAATACATGTATAAATTATTAGCACTTGGCAGACAAACCATACCGGGTTACCCCTGTGGCTCTGTCTGTCTGTCTCTCTGTACATCTGTTTGTTCACCCACCTGTCTTTTCTGTTTAACTCTGGCGCACTATCTATCAGTCAGTCTGTCTGTCTGTTGGTCCTTCCTTTTTTCCAATTGAGAAATCTGCCCAACTGCCCTTCTTGTTATCTTCTCTCTCGCCTCTCTTTCCTATCTTAAGTTAATAAATCCTTATATCTACTACCGGTATCCGTTTGTCTATCTTTCTCTCCATTCGCCATTTCTGTCCATGAACATAAATAGCAGATATACAAACAAACGCAAGGGAAACTCCTTTAACGTTGTTGAACTCTTTCATATATGTTTTATTAACCGAGAATGCAAAGGGTTTAGAGATGTTTTCTAGTTGAAAGAGTCATTCCCCGCTGATTGCAACGCGCTCAGTTTATAGGCTGCCGTCAGTTGTAGCTATCCCCATTTTTTCTCGCTTGCGGAGGCGTCGTTCTTTGATCATTAAGGCTGGGTCGATGGGATAGTAACACAAACGGCCGCAAAAAATTCCGGCTAGTTCATGAAAATTGCTTATTTAAGCGAAAGTTATCAACCTTTATGTGCTTGTTCATGTAAAAAATTAAAGCGCTGGTTTTATTTTAGAAAATATGAATTGGAAATGTGACTTAAAGTTAGATAAGCCCAGTATGTTTGCTGGTTTTCCGCTCTGTCCCAGGGTGGTGCCTGTGCAACTACAAATATGGCATGCCAGCAGATCTATGAGTATTTATGAAAGTACTGCTCACATACACAAGTTGACCCAACCGATAAAAACATAATTAAATTGGCTTCTAATCTTTTACACGCACAAATGTTTCAAAACAAAACATACATTAAAGATATTTCCTAGCCATACACAACATTGTTATCATATAACGAATGCATTACCCTCCTGCTGTTAGCGTAAGCTGTTTAAGGAGTTAATAAACTTAGAACCTTATTGGGTAATTATCTGCATATACTTGTTCATTTTTCTTTTTTTTCCGGTGTTTACGCAAGTAAGTGTTTCTAGCAAATGGCTGGTGTTTGTTGGATTGGTTGGAGTATCTGTGGTCGGGCTAGTGGTGATTGGAGTAGAATTGTGTACAATGGGTTGGCAAGTTGTTGGCTCGGCAACTAGTAGATTCCAGGTATTGATTGCAGCTTCTTCTTTACTGGTGGCTGAAAAGTTTTAAGTGTGTAGTTTTTCTAATGCAAGGGCAACTAAAAACACCCTTTTTGTTTTGATACAGTAGTATTAAAATAGGTAGTGTACAATTAGTACAAACGGTTTTATAGAGATGGTATAACAATAAAAACAGTGGAACAGTGAAACCCCGCCAAACGACCACCCGATCATTACGACAGCTCTTTTTCCAGCCCGAATAAAACTAGAAACAACTCGTTTTCTTATCCGAAAACCCCATCAACCCGGCCATCGCGTTGATACAACCAATGAGTACCATACAGAGGACGCAGTTGTCGATTTCTTTATAGCGGTCTGGCGCCTGGTCGTGTTATTTTCGTGACGTCATCGTTTTCAGATAGCATCGTTTAGAAAACAGCGTTTTTAAACAGCATCGTTTTCGATCAAATTGCTTGACTCTGAGAGCGTTTTCGAAAGGCTCCGTTTCCGGTGATCGTCTTCGGCGTAGTTTTTGTAGGGTGGACGATAGCCGCATCTGGTGTGGACGGGCCCTGAGTTAGCACAGCTTGAATATTAATGAGGTGTCGGAGATTTTTGACAGGGTACGTCATCCATATTTTAGAACTAATTTTTCTTTAAAAAAGGCAATTTTCAAGCGGATTAGTGGGGAACTGAGCACATAGTTAAAAATGACTGCAAGTAAATTAATTTTCCTATTTGTGTTATCTTAAAAAATGCGGAAGTTAATTTTGCGAGGAATTAACTTTGAATAGAGAGCAACTGATCGATCGCTTAACCCTTAGCCCTTTGGCTTGCAATTAGTACATGATCCAATAATTAATTTCTGTACAAACAATGGTAAGTTAATTAGCCTCTGTTGCCATGGACTTTCGTGATTATCTATTATTGGAAATTGTTACAAAGTACATTTTATCGACTAGAACAGTAAAATAACTAAAAAAAGTAAAAACTATAAGTTTTTAATCATATTTAACAAAAAATGACAAACTTCAAAAAGTTAACAAAAATCAAAAACCTTTCGTGACTTACCATGAATTTATCAGTGCTAACGGCATCTAATTGTGTGGAAAGATATCAAAGTCGAGGAAAGTCGTGCAAAAATTAATGGGAGAATGTCAAACGGCAGACGGGGTTCAACCGGGGGACCCCCTAAAAGTTTCTAGGGTAAACATTTTTAAAGCATTATGAGTTTTTAGATTGAGTATCTCACTCTGTAGCCCTGCATTGAGAACTCGGCTGTTTTTAGTGGATACAATAAAAATTTTTATGTATAATATAGTTACAATACAGATAGATAGTAGAGATAAAAGTGGAGATACCTGGATAGACATAGACGTGTATATGTGTGTATGTGATTATGAGGGCGTATACCAGTTTTAAAAAAACGGGACCAATTAAGGTGCATGAGTTTGCGAAAAAAAAAGCATGGGTGGGTTTTTAAACCAACCAAATGAAGTCACAGTTAATGTTGAAGGGTTGTGCATTGATAGTATATCATACAGAAGTTATCATTCTTTTGCATTTGATACGAGTCTGAGTAATGTAAAGAAACGAGGAAAAATGACAATTTGCCCGTTCAGAGGCTTAAGAATTTCTCTTTTATCAAAAACCTCGAGGATGAATATTTGTTAAAACATGGATGCCATTAAAATTGGTTAAGCTATTCTTCGTGGTGCGTCAGTGGTATTGCCGGTTTGTTCCATCCAAATCAGTTTGCAGAAATTAGTGGAGGAAACACCGAAAACAACAGTATATACAATTTTGAAAGATCGAACATATTCAAACATTCAAGCCAAAATTTCTAGTTTTGTGTTTTACCAGTAGAAGCAAAAGTGCTATCAAAATTTTAAATAGCAATTTTTGAAAGTATACTGAAGGATAATCTGCTATTTTTGGCATCCTTTGTTATAAATATTGAAATAATGCTTAAGTAGAAGACACTTCTGAAGAAACAACACGCTAGCTGATTTATTCAAACTGTTATCTAGCTCTGAGATCTCGGCATGATTTACAGGGGGTGTTAGAATTTAGAATCCGCAGAAAAATTTTGATAACAGTTGCATGATTTCCATTTTCAAATTTCATTGCACCATTTATGTTTGTCATATGAAGCTCAGTGATATTGACGCTATTATTGTGACTAATTAACGAGTAACGACAATTGTAATGAGATTGTCAAAACTTGGTTTTCTAGATATTCATGATCAGCTGAAGGCCTCAGCTGAATAACTAAAAGGATATTTTTTTGAATTTAAAGTTCGAATTTATTTTTCAGTATTTTGCTGTTAGGATGAATATAAATCAATATTACATGCCAGTTCATTCGAACTAACATCGTTCCTTCATTTACAATGAAGAGCAGATAAATAAAAAGTTGTCCTTTCTCTATTTTTGGAACCATGTTGAAAATCAATATTTACTGAAAGTAAATAGACTCCAAAGTTGGTATTGTGTTCATAAGATTTCATCGGAGATGAGGCGCCACTCTTCAGATTGACTCGATAAGAAAAGCGGCGGCGAAATTGGAGCCATGCACCTTGACTGCGACTGTTCGATTCATCAGAGAGAACTGTCACACGGAAGGGCATTTACTAACAGTAACAGTGTATTAACGGAGAAATATCAACTCTCACTGTTAGTTGAGACATCGCCGGAAAGCTGACAGTTGGAGATAACAAGATTCTCAAGGATACAGCGGATATTGACGATATCGGCCATTGCAGAATACAGGGGTCGTGTCAGTGTCACGTGATCATAAACAACGTGAAGCATCGCTTTTTATCGTGACGTCACCAGGTCAATATGGCGGACTCGTATGAAGTTCGATTCAAATCTGAGCCAGTTTTGGTCGCATTTGACGATGATTCTAGAAGCGCAACAGAGGAAGACAAACAAGGTAGATTTGCACAGAGCTCCGAAGATGAAATTCAGAAACTTTTGTTGGGAAAAAGCAGCGCAAATACCCTCAAAGCCACGCGGACCGCGGTCAAAGTATTCCGCGACTACTTATCCGAGAAGGGTTTGGATATCAACTTCGAGCGTCAAGACAAAGCACAAATCAATGCGGTCCTCCGAAAGTTTTATGTGGAGGCAAGGAAAAAAGATGGGGATTTCTACAAAAAGTCTGCCTTGACAGGCATAAGGTTTGGTATCAACCGACACTTACAGTCAGTTCGCAGAAACATTGATATCATTAACGATCCCGAATTCAACGAAGCTAACAGCATTTTCAAAGCACAAGTGGTTGAACTGAAACGACGCGGCAAAGCGGACGTCACTCGAACCCCGGACGTGAGCCTTGATGACTTAAGAAAGTTGTATTTTAGTCATGTATTCGACACGGAGAGCGCCGAAGGCCTGGTTAGAAAAGTATTTTTTGATTTGATGCTTCTCGTGTGTCGAAGACCCGGGCGCGAAAATTTGCGCGAGTTAAAAAAAGATTTCTATTCCATTGGAGTGGCACAACCTTCCGGTCGCAAATTTGTGTACCAAAGCTCCGAGGGTGAAGATGCGTCACCAGGAAAGGGGTTGATGTTTGAAAAACAAGGTAATTTTAACTTTTTAGTGTTTACTTTGAATCTTGCGTTAATTCTTGTTCTTCCGAGGATAATTTCTCCACCAACGTATAGTGATATGAATCCCCCACCTCCAATCCCCTCCCCCTCCAGCGGATACAATTTACGCGTTCTTGATTTTGATTGGATAACGAGCAAGTTTTATCCACTGAATAGGGACTTATCCGCTGGATAAAGTTATCCAGTCTTCGTACAACCGGTCCCAGGGACATAACAGACCTTGGCCCAGACCCAAGTACAATGTATTGAAAAAAACAGGACAAAAGAATCGTTCGATCGAGAAATCAGATAATCCAGTTGTTTTCTGGGCCAGGACACTTTGGAACAAAATGTATTATGCAAGCAGTATATGACTATATCTAACCATAGGATCAATTTTCATTTTTTTTTGGCATGAAATGTTTATTCCTGGTGTAAAAAGGGTAGTACAGAATTGTTTTGAAATCTGAGCTGAGTCCCCAGCCCAAGGATACCACAAAACATGCTCCAATCAAATTGAAGAATCAACATACATGTACCCGGGGAATGTGAACAACTCCCAGGCTCAGTCAGTGTCGAATTTGACAAGGTTGATATCCCGAAGTGTTAGGAAATTTTACTGAATGGAAAGGATAATGATAGTTTGGTGTTACATACTGTGTTTTATCCTGGCACAAATCAAGTCAGGCTGTCTAACTTTGTAACTTTTTTTAGAAAAGAAACAATTTAACTTTTGAAACATTCTGTTGATAATTAAATATTTTAAAATGTTTTTAAAACATCTGAAGGGCTTGTACTATGAAGTACAGAATAACAGTATACATGTATGTATGATTTTTTTTTTTCTGACAAATTTTGCCCCTGTACAGTGCCTATTTGGAACTGTTTGATTATTCATTTCCCATATCATATGCTACAGTACATACTATAATCAAAGTGATTACGATAACATTATATAGCATCCACACAAATTTTTCTTCCCTGTACTTTTATTCCAGACTGAACTATTATTTTACATAGCTGTCAAGTCACCCGCACTGAGCGGGTGTCACAAGATTTTGAGCCTCATCACCCACTCAGCCACGTGGTAGTCAAAATCACCCGGTTTTCCAATGTTTTCTAAATTAACATACTAAATTTCTGAGGCAATCAATTTGAAAAATGTTCAAGAAACAAATCAAATCAAGTCCAATTTGTGTGTACGACTGAGAAATGCGAGTGTTCACAGGGGTTGACAGCTATGATTTTGGAAGTGACATTCCTCTCTCTGTACTATACAATCATGTAATTGTTCCACCTTGTACGATTATTTGGTTCTTATTAGTAGTTAAAACATGGTTCATTAAAGAAATATGGCTTGTTAAAGTGTAGTTTTATCTTGGCAAACTATGGATTCACTCCTGTATACATGTACATGATCATTAGATATGAACTTTGGGGAGAAAAGCATGGTCTTATGAGCCACTTGGTTTGGGCATTTGAAAGCTCAGTGTTTGGCCCAGGACTTAAAAAATGCAATACTTTGTTGACAGGGGGGGGGTGTTGCCAGGAGAGTGTTGAAGTTTTGATTTGATAGGTACATGTCTTGTTATGTTATCATAATCTCCCAGTATTCAAAACAATATGATTATGGTAATAGAGGGCAGCCCCATATTTGCCCTAGGGGCATGGATTGTTGGAATTGTCAAGAGTTGTTACAGCTAGTTATCCCCTAGGGCAAATTTCTAGACAAAAAGCTCCATCAATACCACTATGACCCTGGGGGAAAGTAAGTTTGAATTTCATGTGGCTGATGCATTAGCTCTATTTTTATTACAACATAACAGAGTAAATGTTATATACCAGACATGTAGCTTTAACAACAGCTGTGGTCAACACAATAAAGCCTAATTTAGTTTGCTCAATATCAACCTAAAAAAAATTGTTTCAAAAATCTATTTATTGACAAGAAACTTATTCTCACTATTTAAGGCCATCCAAGGTGCCCAGTTTTGTCATTTGAGAAATACTTGAGCAAGCTTAATCCCCTAAATGAATGGCTTTGGCAAAGACCCAAGAAAACAGTATCTCCATTTGACACTGTATGGTATGAGAACCAAGTTCTTGGACACAACACTCTTGGTGACATGATGGCTACAATATCCAGGGATGCAAAGTTGTCGAGGATATACACCAATCACTGTATTAAGGTGACCCCACCCTCATTGCTGGATAGTATCCTCTATGAGACACTTGGTGATGGTAGTGCTGTTACAGCTGAGGGAACATTACCAGCAACAACCATCATGACGACTCGTCAAACACGATCAGCTTCTGTGGTGCCCATACTACCTGCAACTTCAAAACCAACTTTGCAGATTCCTGTGACGAGTTCTTTGTTTAACTCTAACCAAGCAACTAAAGTCACAATTCAAGGCCAGCCAACAGGGACTGTTTCAAGTGTGTCACAGAATAATAATGTGCTGCCTTTCTTGACAGTAACTCAGGCAGTTACAGACCAACACAGAGGTACCTCTTCATCATCAGTTTTGAATCAAGTTATACCGATGATTACCTCTAACCAACAACCCCAGTCACTGTCCGTGTGTCTTGGACAGACAGTGTTGGCATCTGCATCACATCCTGTTTTGACAAGTAGTGGTGTACAGACTCCACAGCCAAGTACAGTTGCTGCAACTATGGCTCCGATTCAAAGCCAACCATTCCAGTTTGTTTTGCCCAATCAAAATCAAGCTGCATCAGCTGCAACATTTTTGACTCCTCAAAGTATAGCGACGGCAATGCCAGTTAACAGCCAATCCTTGATAATGGCTTCCAATATGAACCAAACTTCACCTGCATTGCAATCCAATCAGAATGGCCAATCCATTAACTTTGGTGTGCCTGAACAATTTCTCTCAACCAGTCAGAACCAGCCACTGATGGTTATGGCTCCAAATACTAATAAAGCTTTTGCACTAGTACCTATTGACCCCCAGCAGATGTTGGCTATGGTAAGGTAACATATATTATTTGCCTTTTAAGCCTTTCGACCCCAGCCAGTTTATCGTAGTATGGTATGTAAATTCTCCTTACATGTACATTATTCACACAAAATAAGTTGTTTGGTAATGAGAATAAAACAATTGATCATACACAGCAATTTATCTAACATGAAAAACAAAATTCTTCCAACCTGTTTAGAAGAAACTATGTAGAGACAGTTAGGGAGAATTCAGGAATACACCACATGCCATGTTTTGGGCCAAAAGGGTTAAATGTGATGGCTGGCCTCATGCTTGACTCAATAAAGGAAACTGATTCTTGTGCTGCAGTCTTCAGTGTTTTCCTTTCTTTTTGTCTGATGTGAAATTTTGGACAAAGTTGTTAATAATAATAATAATAAAAAAATAATAATATTTATGGAACTCACAATGTTTGCAGTATAGTCAAGTTGAGTAAAGATAGCATGTTTTAACCTACTGCACTCTAGGTTGAAGGCTTCATTTGTAGAAAATAGGGCATTGATATATGTTCAATGTAAGCATTCTTTGTACAAGAAGTATCTGGCTACAGAGCATGGTTTGGAAATGCAAAAGTATGCCAGTTTTTTGTATACTTGTGTTTCAAGCTTTATTCCAATCTTGATAGTTTTTATTAATCCACTTAACAGTATTATACAGTGTACATGTGAAAACTGGAACAAGAACCAGGGAGCCCAAGTGTTGAACTGGCTGTAACTACAGTTAATATAAACATTAAATTGAGGTTAAAATTTCAGCAGTTTTAAGTTAAGTTAAACGATCTCTAAAATGACAAGTATAATAATGTTTTAGTTATAATAATAATAATAATAATAATAATAATTATTATTATTATTATTATTGAATATTTATAAGCATTTACCATCATTTATCTTTCCACTATAACCTACATGTAACTTTGTTTTTTAAATACAGCATGCAGTTACATTAGAGGTGTGGTAGTTAAAACCTGGAATGATCAAATCACATCTAGGCACTTTCAGTCTGTAGCCGGTCAGCTGAGCTTTAAGAGCTGTTAACCCCTCTGGTTTTCCCACCCCTTTTAGAAACAAATGCTCCCTCCTCCTCCTCCTCCATTTCACATCAATAAAGAGTTGAACTGCATGTTCCTCACTTCCATTAAACTCAAGCTATCCTGTTTGCAGCAACGTTTATTCTCCTCCACCAGGTTTCACAAAGATGCCCCTTTTTCTTCTGCCTCTGGAAACCTACCTGTATGTAAGGGCAATGTGAGGTTGGCATAAAAGTTATTCCTAAGGATGTGATTTTAGCCACATACACCTCCTTTTTGTACTTGCTTGTTTCATGTTGGATATCAATGTAACTTCACTATTTGTGACTCCAATCAGCCAGTAGCTTACCTACCACCTCTTGCACATAGGGCATGTGTCTCACACCTCAGTGTTTATTTGCATGCTGGAAACTCAATATTTTTCATACATATTTTTATTTAATCAGTTGTCATAGATCTCTTCAAAATCACTTAAATTGTCAGTTTTAGTTCTATAAGAGCATTGAAATGCTCAAAAATCACAGCAGGTTTAGATGTGCAATCTACAGAATTGCTTGGCAACAGTAACAGCAATATGAATTACATGTACATGTATGCTGAGGAGTGAAAGATTTTGTAGTATTTCAACTGGCAATAAAATCTGTTATTTCAAACCCCCAGTCAAACACAGGAAGCCCTGCAACAATGAGTGGCAGTCCACTAACAACCCATGTCCTTGATACCGCAAGGGGACTCCCAGCCAGAAGTTTGCCCATTCAGCTGTTTGTTCTTGACAGCAAGACTTGGAAACCTTTGGCATCTGGGTGAGTTGTCAGGTTTAGTAGGGGGGGGGGTAGTATGGTGCAATGAGGGACAGGTTTAGAGGAGGGGCTTGCTCTCCGTGGGCACTACTAGATAAAACAGATTTTCAGATAAAACATACTTACAAAGACATGCAATGTTTGCATATGAAGCACCTTTGCTGGGACAGCCAGGTTTGTGTGTGGCTTTGGGTTGCACTGGCACTGCTAAGAGACTTGAGCAGAATGGTGATTTGGTATCATGGAAATTCCAATTATTTTAATAGCTTTTGCATATGGAAAATAATTGGCTGTTTTCACCATTTTTGAAGTTCAGAATGAGGATTAGTATTATGTTTGAAATAAACTCAAAAATAAAATTAAATATTAAATGTAGAAAACAAATGGCAATTGAAATATAAGTTGTTGTATTTTTCCCCCAAATGGAACATTTTGTTGTGGATCCGTAAACCTATAGATCAAAAACTGTGGCCTCACTTGTTGTTGAAAAAGATCTAAATACTTGATTGAATTAATTTATTAGCTGAAGCTGCAAATGGGCCACTGCAGTAAATAATTTTCTGTGGTTTTAGTTACCAGGACTAGTCTTATTATCATTATATGTCTTATTTAAATCTTGTACTTCTTTATATATGATTGGTTTTTTTTGCTTTATAAGTTCTTAAGTTTAGGTTTTAAAATTTTTATGCAACATGTACCTTTGAACTTAGGAATTCAAAAGATGCTATACAAATCTTTTATTACCATAATATTATTACTATTGTTATTATTATTGCAATAATTGATAATAAATACAACAAGCAAACACCCACATTGAACTGTTACTCATCTTGTAGCACCTTCTCTGACTGTGCTTTTCGAGCTCAAGATAGCACACACTAATTGACTGACTCAGGACTAGTATTACTCACAGTGATACACACCGATCTTACTGCCTGGATATTGGTTCCATGTATCTTTACAAGATTTACTCTTTAGCTCAAGAAAGCTTTAGGTAAGGGGGGGGGGGGGGTATTGATTTGACCATCCCCCATACATTGATACATTGTATGTAACAATGTGTAACAGTTAGCATCATGCCACAATGCTTGTTAAGTGTCACTGGGGAAGCAGTTGACTGAGTATACAATTTTATATCATTTTCAGTGTAACCAATCAGGATGGTCGTTTGCCCAATCTTCTCACCAAGGAGCAGTTCCTTCCTGGTCAATACATGATCAAGTTTGATACTGAAACATATTTCAAAGCTAATGGCATAACATCATATTTCTACCCATATGTTGAGGTATGTGTGTGAAGTTCTCTGGTTATTCCAGGGGGAGGGGTTACTGACCAGTCAGCTGGGCTCTGTCCAGAGGCACAACCCCTCACCATTTTCCTGTGATATTTTTGCCAATACATACCTTCACTGTGCAGTTTAAAGTCCTCCTCCCTGTTTATAGGCCCATCTAAAATTCCTTGTGAATTTGCAGAAACCCTCGGGTATACTGTAAAGGGGATACTAGACTACGATATGGATATGCGTATGGCTATCTATCTGTTTACATGTTTGTATCTATCTATCCATCCATTACTATCTATTATCTATCTGTCTATTTTCTACATATTACTATCTATTATCTACCTATCTATCTATCTATCTATCTATCTATCTATCTATCTATCTATCTATCTATCTTTCAAAAAGAAAATCAAAACCATAAACTTTTGCATCGACAACATTTAAACAGTTAATTAGTAGAATAAGTGAAATATTATTTAATTAGTAATGCGGGTAATCTAGAAACTACTACATATTTATACTACTACTACATTGTACTACATATGTATTCATTTAGGTCGATGCTATTTTTATTTATATATGATTTAAACTAAAAATTTATCACGGCTTTCGGGTAGACCAGATTTTCTGTATAGTTAATTAAGTATACTATTGTAAATTTGACAAAACTACTGTGTTTTAATAAAGTATTCTTTCCATCCATCCATCCATCCATCCATCTGTCTGTCTGTCTGTCTGTCTGTCTATCTCTATATCTACCTATATATCTATAAAGACACTTGAATATGAATTTGTAGGTGCGCGTGTATGCTCCACGAGTTTCCAATCTCACTATTTGGACATTGCTGTTTTCTTACAGGTCGTGTTCAACATTGAAGATCCAAGCCAGCACTACCACGTTCCACTCTTACTCAGTCCTTTCTCCTACTCAACCTACCGAGGAAGCTAGTGTTTAGGGGAAGAACTGAGACCAAGGACGTCAACCACCCAATGGGTTGATGTGATTATATATTCTGAATCGGAGTGGAAATCTGTCAATGTAGAAGGAGATTTGTTAGACAAATGTGTCTTCTAGATTTTTATCCTCAGTTGAACCTGTTTATAGAAAAGAAAAGTGAGTTCAATCTGTCTTCTCCTTACAGTGTTTAAAAATTATTAAGAATGAAAAACTTGATCAAGAACAGCAAACATATGAAGGACTGTCAAATTCTCGCAATATGTTTATAACTAGTGTAGCGAAACCAGAAAGGTGAAGTTTAAAACATCTTGCAAGTTTTAGATTCCACCGGAAAGGGTTCGTGTTTGACCAAATTGCGTAAAACCTTTGTATTTCCGGACCAAACGAAACTTTTCTTGTAAATCTACACAGACCAGGTGGTTTGTTGGGCTCATATTTTGCAAGAGTAAGAATAAAATATTCTAATTTCGTATCGAATGTCATTTTGTGTTTTCTTTCCTCTATATACGTGGTAGTTTAACTAAGATCGGCAGGGCTCATAACGCTGGTTCGGAAGCACTTTTATCCCCTTCCAGGCAAGTGATGACTTTGTGTTATCTATTTAACACTGGGAAGATTTACCGGAAAGTTTATACTAAAAAGAAGCACAAAACTGGTCAAAACTCGGTAGTTAGTATCCCCAAACAGAGTTCGGCGAGATCAACAGATGCCACAAGAGAGCTTCGATCTCGATTATCAACAGACAACGCCCCGCCGGCCGAGCCTGACAATAACTCCAACCTAGAAAAATATGTGGTATACAGTGTAATGTGACCACTCGAAATACAGCTTTCGAACAGTACAGGTATACTGGAAACTCTAACCTCCCTGCGTGGCGCCAAAGGAAGAGGTTTAGGGAGGGGGAGGGGGAACGAAAATACAGGCTACTGAAAGTTGGGCAACCGCTACTAAATATATGCTGGACGTCGCGCATGCCCCGTACGTGTTAAGTTGTGTAATGTACAATTAATGTACAAAATTGTAGTGATGAAATGAAACACTAGTGCTGCTGGTGTTGTGAATTTTGCGTGGGATATTAATGCATACAAGCTGGCTCCACTAAAACGTTTTTAACGCAAACTTGTAATTAGTTAACTCCAGATATGCGTCATGTAATTATGTATTCCCGGATGAACGCATCTTCAAACACCTACTAGCTACAAATACAAACTACTCCCAAACCGCAATGAACACAATTCCTTACACCAAGAAATAAGGAATCAAGCCTTAGCAAGGCCGACAGTCCAGCCTACTGGAAATCTTGCAGTTAGAGTTCTGAATTTCTGGCAACCGTGCACCATTTTAATTAAGCCGCTTATAGCCCTTGAACAAGTTTTAAAACGCAGACTTGCCGCCAAATTTAAGCCCCTCCAATATTAGCCCACTAAAAAGTACTTTGATTTTGAACACTTTTAAGTCCATGAGTATATATTCTGAATTTGCGGGATATGATACTAAATAAAACTAATAATTTATACAAAGAAACGTTTCGAGTTTTATATTTTAATGTTTCTAATTATACTTTCTAATAAAAACTCCGTTTATGAGTTAACACTGAGGATCAAAAACTCTTAAATGTAGATGTACACGGGATTTTTTTTATAAGAACAACTTTATAAGATTGCCAAAATTTAAGAACAATTTAAGAACAAGCTGAGGCTCGGGCTCCTTACAGAAGCTAAATTTTTTAAACTTAACCAAGTCTCGATCTTTAAGTTCTAATTACTAGGCGAATCCATGATAAATCCGCTTGGATGATCATGAGTTGATCAAAAATACACCCGCCGGCCAAGCAATTCGTTTTCCAATACATGTATTGCAATACATTAGCCTAAGTTCTTATTCGACTTAAACCGCATATAGAAACAAGAACAATTTAAGAACAATTTGAGACTCAAATCGCCAAAAAATAAGAACAATGAGCCTCGGCCAAATTTACTATTTCTTGTAAAAAAGCGTGTATTTTAGAAAAACCTCCCCCTCGGCTGACACTAAATTGAAAAAGGAACGAAGAACCACTACATTTAATAAACTCCACACACACATAACACATTCACACAAAGTATGATATAATTTTTTGTATCTTTTTGTATTCATTTTTCTGTTTGATATTGAATTAAAAAAGCTGTATTTTTTCTTTTCCCCGCCTCGATTAGGCTAACCTATCTGCGAGTGAAATTAATACTGTAAATATTATATCGCAGGCCCGTTTAGAGCCTTGAAAAACTGAGGGTGGGGTGCGGG
>JAOBYE010318984.1:0-15346 GCA_025403585.1 Parazoanthus swiftii | reverse complement strand
AATAAGAGTGTGTAAAACTAGTAAAATATGACAAGTTTTTCTCAAACTTGGAGCAATTTGCCGAGCTTGACACATCTAACACATTTGCTGGGGAAAAAACTGGGGGGACACGGGCCCCCCCGGCACCACCCCTTGCTACGGCCCTGCTAAACAACACACAGCTACATTTCTCACTAACGTTACTGCCCATCAGTGTCTTGTTTGAAAACATTGCGTTTAAATCATCTAAATATGGCATAGTTATACTTTAGGTATATATACAAATTCTGACATTGCCCTGTCCAAATCTTTTACTCGCTGCTCCTAGGCAGGCAAGACTTCAGTCTGTCTGCCGCCTTCAACAACTTCCTGCTTCAGAAACTGCTTCTATGTTTGTGTTGGGATTTTGTGAAGCGCCCTTCCTGACCGTATAATTTCCTGTCTGCGTAAGCTCCTACAAAACTGGCCTCCGTTGTTTAATTTTGCAACTATAAAATCTTAGAGGATTAATTGTCCAATGCTGTATTTCTGACTTTTGAAATAGCTCTAGTTTTCTTCTTATGTTTGATTAGAGAATCTTATTTGCGATTTATATGGCCGAATTAGAATATATATTTATTGTTGAAGTTGACCCGGTTTGTTTAACAAAGAAGAACAAGAAGTTCTAAGAAGAAGAAGAAAAGAAGAAGAAGTTCTAAGAAGAAGAAGAAGAAGAAGAAGAAGAAGAAGAAGAAGACGACGAAGTATAGAAGTTCAAATATAGAAGAAAAAGAGGAAGAAGAAGAACAAGGAGACGAAGAAGAAGAAGGAGATGTGTTACAGAATATCTTTTGCATAAACGCCATTTGAAACGTATTAAACGTTATATCCCTTTGTTTCAGGTATGATTATAACCGCGAGGAAAAGTGATAAAAATATCAGCGAAGGAGAAAAGATAAAACATGTTCAAATTGACTTTATTCTCTTTCAAGTTTAGGCTCGTGACAAACACCCAAATAAAGTGTAGTTTGGGTAGACCTAGATATACAGAATTACGTTTTTTTGTTGTTAAGTTAACTGTCAAACGTTGAACTTAATACAGACGAACCAAAATTCAGTCGCTCTACCCGACTCTGCGTGACAGACGATCAAACAGAATCTGACGCGCTCAATTGGGGCAAATGTCGAACTTGTCATGACTTTAGTTCAACTTATGCAAAGTTCGACCTGCCATTAAAAGCCTAAATTAACTTCGTCAGATAGAAAGGAAGAACATGACCGGAATAGTTTTCAGGCCTACCTTTACGAGAAAACTGAAAACCAAATCGAAACTGAAACTGAAACTGCGCAGGAGGTTTGACTGTAAGAAACTTTAAGTAAATGTTTGAGATCTGCTGTTGGTTGGCAGGTCTTGTCACCTCAGCGAAAAATCCCAGACATTTAATTAAAGTTTCGAAAACTTGAGATGCATATTTCTTTGTGGTGTTTTTGTCTAAAGACGAAACTTGGCAGGATGGTATGTATAATGGTAAATAGTGCAATAAGTGGACAGAGTGCAGTTTGGCGAGAGTTCGAGTAGGAATTCAGACCAAAATTGCAAGAAGTTCAGGTATCAGTTAATATTATCCATTCTGAAATCGCCTTTCTACTGGCAATTTTAGCTTACGTTTGAAATCGGATGGCTGTTAAGTTTTAAATTTTTTCTGCTTTTCGATTGGTTGTTTCAAAACAGGGCGATTACAAATTGGGAACCAATTAGAAGGCAGGAACCACCAGTGCGATTACAGCTGGAATCCTGTTTTATGGAACCAAATCAACTTGCAGGAATCACTCGTGATTTCAAAACGAATACAATTTATCGCTATATCTTTTATCCAATGAAAACCTTCGTTTGTCTGACAAAGTGATAAGAAAAGATGCAAGCAATTGGAGATTAGCACACTGGGTGGTATCATCAACTTTTCAAACTTACGTTATGTGTGCACATGTTTTTGTAGTGGAGATGCTCGCGTTACAGAAAGATACAATGTTTTCTTTATTTACTCAATTTACAGATAGTACGCAAGCCTTGCTCTTAAATGGTGCTTCAGTTTAACTCAGTTACAAATAGATAAAAAAGAAATTCCGCAAAATAAAAAAAAAATGTTCTTCATATTCAGTAGAATCCTACAACAACCTCGCAACGTCAGGATCAATGGAAAACTTCAACGTTACTGTCAAAGTAGAACCGTTTTAAATAGTTAAAATATTCTTCTCTGCATTTCTACTCGCTCCCCCTTCGAAAACACTTAATTGCTCAAGAAAAAGTGTACCCAGGGTTTGACTAGTTCCCCGATGCATCCCCCTAAATCCTCCACTGCTGTACATACTGTGACAAGTTCAGAACAAATTTAGCTTGTTAGTATTGTTTTAATCTTTTTCCCTTTGTTGTCTTAGTACGTAATCTCTATTTGGTCAACCTCATGCTACTCTCGCACTGTGAGTATATAGTATATCTCGAAAGTTGAGCTAGTCCGAAACTTATTGGCGATGTTCAGCTCTCGAAAAGTCAACAGGATACCATATCATATAAGCCACAACAAATCATGCGATATGCTAAAAACGTTGCAAAAGAACATCGCACAACGATCATTGCTGTAAAATTTCCTGTCTCGTGCTGCTAAAAATAGGCCGGGACGATACAACTCCTCCGGTCAAGGGCATAATGATAATGTTCACGTCTCGGCAAATCGTTTCTATATAATCCGTCCCATATACACCTGATCTTAACTGAACTTCTTTTCTGTCTGCAGCGATTAGTTTTAGCTAGCTATTTATAGTCCGTCGTCATTTTACACAAATGTTATTCTTTGAGTTTAAAACGAGCAATATAATGTATGTCCGTTTGCGGAAGACTTAAAGCAAAGCAAAGCGAAGCAAAGCAAACATAGGATATAGAAAATAAAAATGAAATTGAAAAACCAGTTTTGAAATGCAAACGAGCTAGGGCTTCCAAAACTATTATTTGTTTTCTAATCATGTTATCAAAACTTTTCTGAGATGTAGTGGACTGATTAACCGCCCAACATATTAAGCATTCCTGTACTTCTCATGGCAAACTTTCTATGAATATGATCAGTCATGGGCCGGGGTGTGATATTATGATTTTAATCACCACGTACGTGCTCGTTTGGTCAGGTTTAGTTTACATTAAGTGACAAACGTTTCGGTAAGTACTTTGTTAGAAATGTATACATGAGTATCATAAAGAAAGAATGATTTCCATTTGCGATTGAACTACAAATCAAACTATGATAAGTAGTCGAACTTCCAAACGATTTCAGAAGTACATACCGAGCTTTCTCCTCACTAACTGCCGTTCAGGGTTCAGTGCATATTGACAACAGCAACCTTTTCCCCGCTCGGTGTTATGGTAGATTTGCCCACTGGTTGTCCATCCTAAAGAAGTGCGAAGTCCGAATTGACGAATGTTTCTAACAATTTCCACTAGATATGAACACTATAATGAGACAGACAGTCAACTCAAAATGGCGTGTATTGACTCATTCGAGATACAATCTGTGACGGAAAACCTTGTTTTGACAACTTTTTATTCAAATGGATCATTATCTACGTTAGTAAGTTTGTCTTGGAAACCGCAGAATTCAGGAAATTCGACAGTTGTCTGGCGCATGGCATTGCAAATGAAAGGTAAAAATGTCTCCAAAAATGACTGAACTCTAAAATGTTTTTGTCTTAACAGGACCACCCAAGGGGATTCAGTGACGCTCTTTGTGTTAAATAAGAACGTCTAGTTTGGGGGCCGCAGATGGATGTTCTTAAGTATTTTGAGGATTTTGAACAGCCTCAAAGGTTCTTAAAAAACTCTTACTTTTAGTATTGGGTACATACAAGTTTTGCTTTCCATTGACACAAGCCAACATGCACGGCTAAAGTGGAAGATGTACAAAGCTTCACTAGTGTAACCTTTGTATATCCACTGAGTCGGAGCAGCCATCAGGCGATGTTGCAAGAGTATATTACGTTTTATTTTATAGTTTGACAACAAATTATCACCACGGAATACAGTATGTTATAAGATACGTGTTTTCTGCATATCACCAGCATCAGCATGTTCTTGGTATGCTCTTAAAATTGGGAATATTTTTGCCTCGAAGTTCATATAAAAACGTGGTTCTTTTGTAAGAATTTTTAGCTTGCTCGATAGGCCCGCTGTGAAATATCTGCCATACACTCATCCCACCACATATGACTCAACCTCTACTCGTCCTCTTCTGGTCAATACTCACTTTCTTCAAATATACAACTTGTCTATAGTGGCCAAATATTGACATACTCTTACCTTTAGTACAAAACAAAACAAAGTAACACAGATTTGAGACGGGTGCATTTGTAAAACGTTCGTTCCGGAATTGAAAAGCATTATCAGATGCAAAATGAATCATGGCCAATACGGTACCTATTTTGAGTTATTAGAAAAGCGTCAGCACTTTGGCTTTTGTACACATATACTCTCATACACAATTAACATCATTACATAGTTAATGCATCTCAACGTGAATTTCTTGAGATTTTGAAAGTCTCTGCTATGATCAACGAATTGAGGTCATTTTGAAGTATGACTTCAGTTAAGCCAATTATACTCTTATTCACAAACAGTTTGATGGCCAACTTCGACCTTGGAGGACTATAGCGAAAAACTGCGTGCAATACGTGGATCCGGCAGGAAAGAGGAGAGCCCCTGATGGTTTTCAAATTGTCAAGTCCAGTTTTTGTTGTCTCTTGTGGCAATTAAAACGGAAAGTTTTCTCGAAGCGCGTCTTTCGCCACTTGAAAAAAAAGTGCCCCGAGGCTGATTTGGACGTAATAAACCAAGCTGTCCACCTTCGCAAAGGCCCGCGCTTATTGATAAATAACTTAAATAGTTCCAAATTATTGCGAGCAACGATTTTTATTCAAAAAAATCCAGAGCGAAACTCGAAAGAGTATATACCCAGCAAAATACAAAATGCTTGTTAAGGGTGTCAGAGTGTGGTTAAAATAATATTGGATATTCGTTTTGGGATGAGGTTTGTTAACTTGTTCCTTAAGTCACGTTAATCGCTTGCGATTCCGTTTAGCGTTAAGCAAAACTGTACAGATGGTTTTGATACATCTACCGGTATGGTATCGTGTGCTTTCACTTTGTGTTCTCAGTATACAATACAGCCAACAAATGATGTTGGAAGTTACATGAAATTTAACTTTCAAGAGGCAAAAAATATTATTCTAACAACAGATGGACTTCCAGAATAATGAATATGCCAACAACAACTGACACGAAATCAACGATAATCAAGTCTGTTTCCTAAGTATTCTCTCTTACCCGTAATCAAATTTCCATTCGTCGAAGCCTGCTAAATCACGTCGCTTGCTTCCGTGTCTTGCACAAATGGACGTTCAGTTTGGCGTTAAAGCGATAGCTTTTTTCCAAGAGTTGTTCTTTTACAGGAGAGCGTTTCTGTTTACAGCTCGCGCCCGGTCGTAATCTAATACGAAATTGATGAAGGAAAAGACAACTTCATTATAGCTGTTTTGCACCTCGAGTCATTAGTAATGTCAACGTACTAAATTGCTTTCTATTGTGAGTAAACAGCGGTGATTTTGGCTTGTCACGGACTCACTCAGCCATGAATCTCCGGCTTGTGTTTCTTTTCAATAGAGGATGAGTTGATTTGAGCTCTCGACCCCAGAACAATATTGTGCTCTTAATTAAGCAAATATGATGAAGACACTACCCCCTAAGTTACAATGCCTGAGAGAAAAAGAAAACAAATAAGTTTTAAGAATCACGAGAAAATAGCAAGACCTCAGATGCCAGTGCTATCTTTTTAGGTATCAACATTCACAAGATAAGGAAATGCGCAGTTTTGGTGTTGCTTGTACCGAAAAACGCAAAAAAAAAATAGTTGAAAAGAGCGGATATCTTTAACGAAGGGCCGAATGTCGGAGATATTTCATCTACTAAATTGAGTGCTTCCGTCATAACAGATTCATAGTAGATCCTATCATTAGCAAGAAATGAATACAAATATTCATGTGGAAAGTTTTTAAGTTCTAAAGTGCAAATAACTAAACGTTTTAACGACTCGGTTTTCAGGTTAACATTGTCATTTTTCAAACGCTAAATATATAAGAACGCGTAAATGATGAAGAATGCGTATTGCCATCAACAGCAAAGTAGCAAATGAGTTTTGACATATGCTCTTTTGTCAACTTTAATTAGACAGAAATTTCGACTTATCAGCATTCATACGGTGGGAAGCTAGCTTGACTTTCAGAAACAGAAAAATGACTTATTAAAAGATTTATAACTAAATTGCATGTTCTATTCTTCAAAGTCGTACTCTTTGATAATTGTTCAGAATAACTACAAAGAAAAAAGTGATTAATTAAGATTCTATCTGAATATTGATTTGAAGTGAAAATAACAACTGCCATTGAATTGCTCGGCACTTTCAAATTCGCGTAAAAACGAATCAGTGCCGGATTTTTTAACGATTTCTTCTGCATTTCGGAGTGAAATTAGTTGCTCATTTGGTTTTTCAAAAATCGTTCATTAGTTTATGGCTAAGAAGCGGAATACCGACTCATTAAGGATGTGACCATTCTTGTATATTTATATATTTGGGAAGAAAGAGTTTTTCACATTAAGGTATACGATTCATTTGTTCGGTTTCAAGAGATTTTGAACGAATGTATAACTGTATGTATGATCTCTAGTTCATTGAGCTCTTCGAAAACTCGTGAACAGTACTCTGCCTCTCGTCCAATTTAGTTTATTGATGGTTTTCTGATCGGTTAATGCTTTTAATTAAAGGTTTAAACTTTGAAAGCAACATTTAAAACGATTAAAACTAGTTAAGTTACGCGTAACAATTTATCATTGTATTTCGAACCATCGAGTTTAGCAATTTTGACAAATCGCGCGAAGTCTCGTAGCGTTTATGCAATTGGCTGCAATCCATTACAAACTGAATTAAAATTAACTTAACTTGCTGGTATCAATTTTATGGTGATTTATACTGATTCATCGTTCCGCCTGTAACTTTTCTGTTTACTGACGTCCCATTTGCACGTTTCAGACTACTGCATCTCGACGACTGCCAAAACTCGCTAATTCATTGTCTCTGTAAGTTATCAGGAGATGAACCCCATAAAGGTTTTGGGAAAAAATCAAGTTCTTTGTAGATATATAAAATGTACGAGCAGAGTTTGCCACCTATGGTTAGAAAGCAATTATTTTTGATCTTCGCTAGTGATAAAATATGCTTCCGCTACAGATTAAATTGAAGGGGCGTGCAGCTAAATTAACACTGCTATCAAATCAGGGGATCCAGGATAGTTTATAGAACAAGGTATGCAGTATTTGAGTGAAAACAATTCTCACACTTTTTAGTTATTTCAGGTTTGCTAACGACGTACGAATGAAGCATTAATTAATTAAAATCTTCCAGAGTTTAACAAAACAAGCCAAAAACATGCAGCTAAACTAGATCCTGTGTTTCGGTAGTACAATGGCGATCATGTGAATATTCCTTCTGGCCGGCGTAAAAACTGATATACTGCCACTACTTCACATCCGCTTCTAAATTACAGATTGTATCTTTGTTAAATTGTAGGAGTGTTTCATTAAAATATTACGCGCTTTGAAAGAGTCGTATTTAATCCTCTCTTCGTGTCTTGAGTAAAAAGTTACTAGTATCGATAGTATGTAAAAGAAAACTTCGAATAAGTTATGAATATACACTAAAAGGTAAACATATACTATTTTAAAGAACACTTTTGCTTCCCTAACCGTTTCAGCATTAATCCCGCTTTTTCAAGTTTGTTATAGACCTAAAATAAAGAACTGATTTAGTTGACACAATTACGAGCTAATACGAACAAATCAACTCTATTGAACTTGAACGACTAAGTTGTTTTAATTAAAAAGTTCCCAATAAAAATTACACTTCATCTCGAGGTAGCCGGAAAAAAGTTGTTTTCGAACTATACGACTGACTTACAAAATAAACATTACTGAATGATTTATAGCCGTTTTGTTCCTTGTTTTTATTTCTGTTAAGATCGAGATATTCTGAACGCCTGCAGCGTTAAACTTCGCAATTCAAATTGCTGATCTGATTAACTACGATGGGAAAGTGATTGATAGGCATGTATTTTAAACTGGCATTTGCCTCATTTTGTCACCAAGAAGTTATTATATTTTTTCAGCTGCATTTGAAGTGAAATCAGTCTCAGTCTGTACTTCGGTTCCTTCGCCCATCCCATAAAGAACACTAGGAAACAATCATATGCTTTTTGCCCAAATAAAATAATTTGATTTAAAAGCCAATCATAAGCAGACATCTAAGACAACTGTTCTTAATACAATATATCTAAAACTTGCATTTTATGAAGTAAATGCGTTGTTTAAGTATATAAGTACCACTGAAGCAGCCATAAAACTCTGTTAGCTTTGAAACCTTGCTTAAAAAAGCCTATAAAATAAAAATAAAATAAAATGAAGAAGACAATATTTCTGACAATGTAAGACTTTCGAAGTTTCTCTATTCCTTGTGGAAGCCACACACAGTTCCGCCATTGTTGTCTATTGAAGCCTATGCTTTCGGTACTTATTGGTTTTGCCTAATCTAAAATTGGGTTGCATATACCCCATACACGGCACTAAATTTATACTTTTATCCAACCGATCTTTATTCAACTGCTATGTTCAAATATAGCTACAGCTTGAACAACAAAATTCAGGCAGTTCTTTGGTTGTGCGGCAGTTATCTTCTTCTCGAAACCAACGTCAAGCATGTTTATTTGGTCGCTAGAACAAAAGTAATAAAATTCTAAACATCAGTTTTAATTTAGATATTTTATGATTGGGAATAAATAATCTTCCGTTAAAGCATTAATTGAAGGGATTTTTGAATATCCTGATGGTGCTCCTAAAACAACATGATTTATGTTTCAATGAAACCAATTGCTCATACAACACACAAAGTTGACATACTGCGGATCTGATTTCAGTTAATTATGCCTAAATCCGACAGACAACTGAATGTCAAGCAAAGACAACTGAACGAATGACTCGTCCCATATTTATATTGCAAAAGTCACTCTGGTGTGGGGTGAAAAAGCTCCTTAACAATAGCCCAACTTGCAGTTTGCGTTGTGCATGTAAAGAAAAAATGGACGTTGTTTTTCAATTCGCCTTTTAGTTTTATATGTAAATGTACCTGCTTCAATAGAGCGTAAGATTCTTTGTTTTCTTTTTGGGTCAGCTGTTTTCATAAGGTCCTGAAAATCCTTAATTTGCCTCAGACACTATCAGCACCAGTCTTGATTGCGCCGTGGACTATATTCATTATTTCACTGTGCAATATTTTTTACTGTCGAATCATGCGCTTCTACTGGCTGGGCTGAATCACGTGATTTCAACCGCAAGGCAATATCAGCGATAACAGCAGGGTAAATATCAGCGGCGAAGAGAGTTTTGTTTATTGGTAAATTTTCGTTCACTTTCTTTCGGAGTTTCTTCTACTTTTGGGTTTCATGACTCCATCCTCTGTGTAGTCAATACAATCAGTTCAACCAGTTTGAAAATGACTGATTGCGGTCGTGGTAGCAAATTTAGGAACCCTTTAGCCTTTTAATCTTATTTTGTGGCATATTTTAATGTTGCTTCAGGTTCTGTTTGTGTCGGACAAAAAATTGGTAACTTTCAGAAATCAAATGTATATTTTATACTGTGTCGATGGTTGTAACTTGTAATAACTGAATTTTTAAAATAAAAAGACGTAGTCTTCTTTTGGGAGTGGGTTCTTGATAAATGCTTAATTACAATCGGGATTCAGATTTGTCTAACACTGGGGGCTTACTGACTAATAAAGAGGGGGGGGGAGGACTGAGGCTAGGGCTTGATAGAGACTGGGGGCTTATGAAAGGGTGACGCAGTAGAGGCCGGGGGATTTTTATATTCAAGACTTTTGAGACTAATGAATTACAGTAACCTGCGTAAACGAATCTAAAATTTAAGAACCTGTACGTGTTAGGTTAGAACCTCTTTACAAAAGAACCTGTTTTAGTAGAATTTGAGACAGGTTCTCATTTACCTTGGAAATTCAGTCAAACACTTATTTATTTCTTACTGAATTAAATAAAATAAGCTCTACCAGCTAATGAAATGAAACTTGTCAAGACCCTGGCAATGAGACAATTTTAAAACATGCATATATACGATATGCCAATGCATAATGGATCTGAATACGCTTAGATTAGAGATTTTTATGGATTGAAGTTTTGTGTATACAACGGACAAATAAACAGGTCATGCCCACTAGTAAAAACCATGATTTTTGTTTAGAAGATGAGAACCTGTTTAACAACCTAAAAAGCCTAACTTCCCAGTTAACTACTATTTGTATAAAAACCTGGTAACCTGGAAATACCAAGGTTCTTATACGCTGGTTTTTACTTGAATAGAGACTTTATAGGCTTATCTAACGGGATAGGTCTTGATGGAGGTTGCCGAGGGCTTATTTGACTTTAGTAAAGGCTTTAAAGGGTTGTTAAAAAGAGGGCCTTCAGGGAGGTTAACGGTTAGTTAGAAGAAGAACATGATAAAAACTTGGGCTTGTTAAAAGGGGGGCATATTGAAGGTTTAGGGTTTATTTTTGATAGATATACGAGCTTTATTGACACGATTGTTAAAATTTTGTTAAAGCCATCAAATTCGGTTTTTACGGAAGATACATTCTTTAAGAACAACAAGCAAACATACTAAGTAAAGATTGCAACTTGTGAAAACGTCATTTGAAGGGACTGTGAATGAGAGTGGAAATGAAGTAATGGTTTGTCGAGCTCTAAATTAAGAAATGGTCCATGCTTATGTAGCGTGCGTCTATCGAGTTATGGATGCACGCAGGAAGTCGGTAGAGCACGAGAGAAGCATTCGAGTGGCACTCTCTAAACTGAATTTCTGTTCCTTCCATTTCTTGTTCGTCGCCTTCAATTAATATTTTGTTTTCCATTTGAAAGCTTTAAGTTTTTCCAAAGCACTTTTTAGGCTTTCTCTCGTGTGTTGCGATATAATAAACGCACGGGCGTGCGTCCATCGAGTTATATAGATGCACGGTCGCACAATACAAAAAGCATACGAAAAATTGCCAGCCATAATAATTCATTGTACATATCGAACATGTTTTGAGAAAAAAGAGTATTGTTTTTGCTGATGAGCCAGATCCGCAAATAGGAAGGATTTTATCTTCCAAACTCTCTAAGAGTTGTTAATTGCGTGGTTCTAAAAGCTCAAGTATTTCATGGTCGTGTTATTGAAGGAACTATACCTGATGAGAAACACTGTGAGCTTGTTTTTTATGGCATCCCATAGAACGTCTTTACACTAGAGACACATGAATGAAGTCCTTTCTGTCGCAAGATTTTTAGTCTTACAAATGCTTGTTTTGCATAGGTTCTAGCTCTTAGCTATATCACACAAACGATTATATATAGAGTTCGCAAATGCGGAAGTCTGTTGGTGTGTTAGTGGGTATATTTTCCCATTTAACTTGGCCGCGGCGTTGTTAGATGCTTGCCTGTTAACCACAAGAAAAGCTTGACAAAACGTGATGTATGTACTTTTTCTATTGGAGGTTATTAGAAGGGGTCAATATTTGGGATAGGGGGCCTATTAGAAAAGGGATTAACGGAAGCTGGGGCTTATTTGAAGGGGGCTCGTTGGAGGTTGGCTTTTAATGACAGAAGGGGGTTATTGGAGACTTGACCTGGGGTATATTAAAAGGGATGGGGATTAAATAGAGGCAGGGGCTAAAATGAAGCAGAAATAGGGTACCTTGAAACTTAATTTAACTATAGCAACAGCAACAAATAAGCTCCTTTGTGTCAGTTTTAAAATAATTAATATTAGAATAGTAATCCCGGCCAAAATACATGCAGATCAGATAAAATTTGTATAACTAAAAAAAATAGGGTACAAGCTATGTAAATAACAATGTTAAAAGGTTACCTAAATAATTTGATATTTTTGATACATTTGAAAAAAAAACTGAGTGCAACAGATTGCGTGCATTGTTGTTCCTGACGTTTTGGAAACACAGTTTTTGTATACTTGGTTCCGAACTCGCCGAGAATTTTCTAGACCTGCAGCTTGCTGAGTGAGTATGTTTTTTTTTTCGTTCAAATCATTCTGCCATCAGAAAAAAATTACTCTCTTTGACAGTAATTGTGATAGAAAATATAATATTCAGGATGTATATATAATCGCAGTGTGATACCTGTCAATTTGGCACCAACATTTGTTCGGTTTCTGTAATACGTTCGCTTGCTTTTATTTAATTTAATGCTACCATCCAGCATGCAGCATGCAGAACACAGTTTATATCAACAAAGCGAATAAGGTTTGGGGAGAAAAAGGAATGGTTTAAGAGAATTTGACCTAACAATAGAATTTTTCACCAATTGGGATGAACAAACTAATAAAAACCGAAGCGATTGAGGACTAGCTGTGTCGTAAGGCTTCGCTTGTTGACGATCCAATTGTTCAGTGAGATGTGTTTTGCAATTCACAAAATGTAAACTTTGATGTTTTCATTTTAAAGGTCCGCAGATTTTCGCAATTTGTAATGAATAACCAGCGGGTAACATGTACAAACTGTTCATATACATCTTGCATGGTGTCAATTTATTCTTAATAAGTTTTGTGACGACATATCAAAATAACTTTCTTTTAGCGAGTATTCAAACAAAAATTAAGAATACTTGAATTGCCAGATTTGTCAAATCAAGCGTTGTTGTATTCAGCAACTAACTTGCTGATATTTTTTTCTATCTTTTTAACCTTTTATTCTTATAGAGTTTGTATGCATGCCATGAAGCTTATCACTGACTTTTCTGTGTCTATCAGTTCCATATACGGGAAAAAATCTCGGCCAATAAGATGCAGTAACTAAACCATTTGTTTTATTCATATGCAAACGTCCTTCGATTTTAAAGAATATCCAAGAACTTGCTGTCTGTATTTAACAATAAACACTTTTAACATACATAATATTTACATTTTGGCAAACCGCGGTGACTTCCTTGATTGCAAGTATAAATCCTTATCCGTTTTCCCTTTAATATGATGTACCTGTATTCTCTCTTGATGTGTATTTAAAGGTTGCAAGTCTTCTAGTGTTTCGCTGAAGTATTTTTAGAAGAAACTATGCCATTTTCTGAATTTCTCAAATTAATTAACAATGTAATTAAAGGCCAGCCTTTAAGATATTGTAAATCTGACAGCTATACCACGCAAACAAAATGTTCTCGGACATAGGCAAACTTAAAGTCCTTCGACGTTTGAGCTTAACCGGTTATAGTGCGAGCTGAAAAGTATGTGAATGCTGATCAACGGAGCACGATAAGTTTATTTTCATGTTTTTAGTAGACTACTGTGAACCCTACATGCAATCTATGCAAGTCCTATGCAATGGTGACGTCACGAGACATCGGGAGCTGGGTCGAACGTCAAATTTCTCTATTTTGACAAAAATAACGCTTTCAAATCCATTTTTGGTTCTTTAGTCTTGTCTGGTCTATAAAGTACAGTGATTAAATGTAAAAAGAAATTATAGTTCTCGTTATGGTATTTAGTACTACTGCAAGTATAAACAACGAAAATATTGTACACAATGTCCACCCACATCTACATATATAACTAGTCTACAAATTTTGTGGCTAATATCTAGACTAATGTCGGATTGTTCGCCTACTAAGAACAAAGAACTACAGAAACTTCTTCTTTGAACCAATTGATTTGTTGAGAATACTTTGATTTATAGTTAAGTTTGCCAATTTACACAGGCACTGGCAAGCAAGCTATAACTTAATTTTGGCTCGATTGAATTGTTTGTCAAACATCGATATGATTTGATTTTAAGATATGAAGCTACCTAAATGTCCTTCAAAACCATAGCTCACTTACCTGGATCGGATAACACTTGTTCAAAACGTTTTCAGGAAATGTTGCCACAAGCTTCTATCTTTGTATGATTTGCGTTTAACACAAATAAACCCATCTAGTCGTCTTTGCATCTCAGTCTTCGTTTGAGGCTAGCGGCTCATAAATCTTAATTGAAATAGTAAAACGCTTTTTCAACGCGGGGAAACAATTGCGGCTTTGAGAAATAGTTTAGAGTGATTCACTGAGTTTTGTGTATTTATTGGTGAGTCAAACCGAAATTTATGGCCAAAGAGCTGCGGCAGGTGCATTTCTGTTTGCCGAAAGGCCCGACTACCTGAGGAGTCCTGTCAAAAGACAGATCTCCCGCGGCTAACACTGATTTCATTGTTACCGGTACATAGAATCACTAATATCAAGCTTCTTAGAGCTGGAAAACTATTTAATTGTCCATGTTTGGGCAGTTTTAGAAAAGCTTGTGGACTTTGACAGGAAAAAAAAATCATGGTTATGTCCAAATGCACAGTGACAAAAATTTCAATCACTGTTAATGTGCAGTTGAGAAGTATGTACGTATGGTGCACAAGTGAATTTTTGTTCATGTTTATATAGATTATCATAAGAAAACAAAACAAAAAAGAATACTTTGTATGTTGGATACAAGCCAAAAACTGTCTTTTAAGCTTTGTTGTACGTACTATTAATTTTCCAAATTGCAAAATGGGGTCAATTTGTCATACTTGAAACAGCTTCTTCTGTTGAAAGCTGTTGCCCATTCTAACCTTCAATAGAATACTTGCCACAGTTCAATGTTCCCTCGACAACGACTCACCGAATGTGCATCAGCCATTCGAACGACCATTGAGGGTTCTAAACACTATTTTGACCTCTATATATATTCAAACTGTTTTCAAAGTTGTTCTTCAAATGTAGTTGAGAAGCTCAGGATCATATATAACCAACAACAAACAGAATGTATAATTCGTAATTAGTGATGTGTTATCTAGTGCAGTTTCCCCGCAATATTTAATTTTTGCTTTTGAAGATAAAGTGTGATAAAAATTACCATGTTCAAATTATGAGCTGGGCTCGGATGACGTCACATTCTAGCTGAACAAATAACTCACACAGCCAAGATGCAACGGTTGAATGATATATCTTATTAGTATATTGGTACTGGGTGAGATGGTATTTATCTTAACAGTTTCAAATTTATGTCATAATCTCTTGCTTGTAAAATGTTTAAAATTATAGGCTAAATATTTTTTAAAATCTTTCTTTAGATGCTAAAACGTTTTCGACAGTGTGGCCGTCTTCAGTACTGAAGATGACCGCACGGTCGAAAACGTTTTAATATCTAAAAGAAGATTTATATATGTAAATACATTTTATTTATTA
>JAOBYE010318873.1:0-15348 GCA_025403585.1 Parazoanthus swiftii | reverse complement strand
TTTACTGTTGATCAGTGTATTACATTTAGCGTTAAATTGTATTACATTTAGGGTTGGTAGGTTTATTACATTTAGCGGTGATACAGTGTCTAACTAGAAAACCCTTGGTTACCTTAGATACTAGGCATTTCTAAATACTCCTCTTTATTTATCTTGTTTGTCTTTTCTTTCCATGTATGTTAAAATAAACCTTTTTATCGTAATCTATATGTAACTTAATAAAAACCGAGAAATCGGTGATTAAAGTATTGTATAGCATTTTTAAAAAGCTATATCTTTTGTTATAGTTATGGCGTTATTATGAGATCATCAGCAAAGTGTCACTGGGTCGGACAAGTTAGTTGTAAGAGAACAACATAACTTCCAACTTTCGCGACAATGACATTTTCCAGGACCAAAAAATACCCAGTCTGGATGAAGTTGACACTTATCGTCAAAACCTAAGCATTTAGCATGCTTCAGATATGCGTTTTTTTAAAATTGGCAGTACTTGCTTATAAATTTAGTTTGTCGATGGAGAGCGACACATTTATCCAGTTCTTAAATATAAATGTTTCTACTTCCAACTAGTATTATTATTATATTATAAAAATAATAATAATAATAATATATTTATTACAATAACAATAATAATAATAATAATTATTATTATTATTACTATTATTATCATTATCATTATTATTATTGTTACGATTTATTTCTTCTGTTTTTATTTCAGTAGCAACATTGTTCAAAGAGTCCCAGCCCCCAAGGGCCTTATATTAAAAAATAAAGATGTTAAAACGCGCAATCTGCCGGATTGGTTGAGCATCCGTTTATAAAATAGATACTCTACAACGCGCACTCCTATTGGGTGAGCATTTATTTATTTAGTATGGATATACAACACGGAGTGGGTTCACGCGGTTTGATTGATTCCTTGAGTGTGGAAAACTGTTAAACTAATGACATTTTTGCTGAAACATTTCGCTTGTAAATTAAGCAATAAAATCTTTGCCTCTATCGCATACTTCTTCTGCTTGGATGGTCAAAATGTTATGGATGTTTCTCCTGAATTAGAAGGGATTCAGAAACGTTAAAGTGTACAAAACTTTCACCTCGAAAGAACGAATTGACACCTGCATGATCATGAAGGCGCTCTTGACTTCAGGAACTCTTACTAGACATTTGAGAGAAAAATAAATCCAATTGGAAACCATGTTGGGTTCCTTTAGAAATAAACGTTCTAATGTCCTCTATGACATTGAAAGAAGAAACATATATAATGACAACAATTTGAAGTGGGTAATAACATCCCTTCCCCCCCCCCCCAATTCAACTCCCACTACCCGATCTCCTTTCAAGCCTCTGTACAAAATCCGCGCAACCTGATAAGCCTCGATCTCGAGATGGGTAAGTAGAAAAATTGCGTTGTGCTTATGTTCCCTAATGCAACTAACTTTCATCGCACCTATTTAACAGGTTACGGCAATGTCACTCCAACCACACCAACCGGACAAATTCTTTGTATATTTTACGTCCTAACCGGCATTCCCATCGCCATGTTAGCTCTCAAATCTGTTGGTGACCTCATCGCGGAGGGGTTTACGTTAATCATCCGTAGAGTGGAGAAAAGGGTTTTGAAAATAGCGGAACCCCAACACGTGGAAATCAAGTGCAGCGTTGTAACATTTGTGGCAATGATGTTGTTTGTAATAATCGGAGCAACATTACAGGTGTATACGGAGGACTTGACGTATGTTGAGGGAATTTATTTGTGGTTTATCACTTTCACAACCGTGGGATACGGGGATTATTACCCCGGTAAGGCATATACCTCTCGGCCAGTTGAGTGGAATAACACCTCCATGCAATCTGATGCCTTTGACTTGCACCCAAGTTTGTTAGCGCTGGCAGATATCTTGATGATGTTATTTTATGTCCTTGGTCTGTGTTTTGTGGCAAGTGTTCTTAATTCCATTGCTAAAGCCGTAGAGAGGCATCGCCAACGAACGCGCTTGATAAAAGTAACTCGAAAATATCAAACTAGAACTAAGCGTAGTCATTATTCCATGAAGACCCTTGAAAAGAAGTTGGAAAAGGATATTGCGCAAACATATAGTGGAGTTTTCAAAGTCCGAAAAGCTGATGACGATATCGAACCAAGATCAAATGCACTGGATACGACTGATTCTACAAGATGGAATACAATGTCGAAAAGCGGAAACTCAAGTGAAGTGGCTTTTTAAATCTGCATGAGGGTTACTGTTGAATAACAGGATATGGTTCCAATTCAGTTAAGGAAAGTGACTCAAATTATTGTTGCTGTACTAGTTTTGAAAAGAAAGCCGACGTCTTGTATAGTTTTTTAACACTTGGTAATATACTTGATCACGCCTTTTGTTGCAAACCTTAACTGTTAGATTTATTTTTAGTTGTAGTTGTAGTTCAGTAACTGTGCTCCCATAGTCGGTTGCTCCGCCTAAAACGTTCTGCAATTGGTCTGGGGTTTAACGAAACCAATTGTGGAATTTGCACACATTCTAGGAATCCCATTGATGATCAGTTGCTGTTTTACTGTTTAGTTTGAGGAAAAATTTGCTGTATTCTGTACATTGAAACCGATTATTTCTTTAGTTATTATAACCTGCTAAGGTCCTGTCATTTGCAGCTAATGTGAAAAAACGTTTTTCGATACCGACCGCATAGAGAAGTTGCGTGTGCGAGCTGCAGCGTTTCTTATGTATGAAAGTATAGAAGTACTCACTGACTTTGTAAACTGGGAGACCATAGGCAACTCGTGTTCCCACTCTCTGAGGCTATGTTTTTGAACTTACAAACAAACATAAACTTTGCCTTTTGTCATTTAACTTTACCCTTCAGCCTCCACGAGGATCGTGGGATGGGATGGTGGGGAAAGAGGGGGGAGGGGGGGGGGGCGGGCGAATGGACCCCCGGGGTTTTCTACTCTAGAACCATAGAAAAACCATAGGGGCTTGACAAGCTAGGCTACCCTTTTTACAGTTTTAAATATGAACTGTTTTATTTGGTCGAGAAAACGCAAGCTCACACACACTCATGCACTCACACGAAGCACACATGCACACAATACTTTAAACTAGTAAGTCTTAAGTAAAAATGAGAATAAGTTTTAGGAAATAAAAGAGGAAGCTTGAACTTGTTAGTCGTGAACTATTAACACAAAAGGGTTTCACTTGAGTCCAGCAAGAGAACTGTCGCCAGTATCTCCTGGAAGTTAAATTCTCCTAAAGTTAACAACTAGAAATCTTCTCTACCGGTTGTCTACAGACACTCGTAATTGAAATATTCAAGCCTAAATTTAATGCAAAGTATCGATATAACAATCAGGTATGCATTTCGTTTGCACTTAAATTCAATAGTTTCATAAATGTTTTATGTCTTTCACATTGGATCTAAAACGTGCGACTGTTTGCATTGCTGGGCGCTTCGCTTACAGTACGTGATTCGTGTCTTTTCACAAAAGCAACTAAATATTATTTTTGAGGAGTTACTGTTAACTGATCGGGTATTAACCCCACCAGTTGAACGGGCCGTGGTTAAACTGTAGTTTCAGTTTTTGGTACGGAAGGGAATCGTTGAATGAGCTTCGTGTCTGGATCCTGGCCAAGTGGTACGCATGCACTTAGCGACAATATTTAGCCAAAACTTAAAGGTGCGTTTTTAAGCCGCTACAGCTTATCTAGCTGGATTAATGTAGTTACTAGCATACACTAGTTATGAAAAGTCGAGTCGGTTGATTTGTTAGTAAATGTAGCTTAACCTTTTTATCTTTCAGTTTTTAAGTAGCCTGGAAAACGTTGAAACCAGGGGTTTCGGAGAGCAGCGTACGGCCGTTTGCACCACAGACTACCTTTTATTCCTTTCTTGATATTTGCAAAGGAAATCACCAACGCTTTTCTCGTAATAGAAATGGAGACTCAAAATTTTGGACTATAGGAATACTATGGTTTGACAGTTATGAAGAGGAAAAAATCTGGGAGACTGACAACTTCTTAAGAAGAGAATAGGAATTGGAGTGAGTTAAAATGAACTTTTAAGCAAAGAAAAACAGCTTTTCACTTTTACGTTTTGAAGTGACATGATTTCCATGTATTTCAAAGCAAAGCTTTAAGAATTTCACAAGTTCTTTCAGCTTCTGTTTATCAAACAGAAATATATTGGAAATAGAAAAACAATATATAATGTTAAAACAAATAATCAAAATAGAATTTTAAGTAGTATTGTAACAGCAAAAACTGTCAGCTATGGTTGTTTATAAACAAAATTGTTAAACCATACTACTGAGTAGACTTTTTCTATATCTTTTGGTTTTTCACATACTCCGTCTTTTATATTTTTTAAATCTTAAAAAGAGGATCAAATGAAGCAGCGCAGACGGCGACGTCAGTCTTATTCAGATTAAATAACGTTTCCAGGTGCAAGAAATGTAAGGAAAATAGGCAGTGCAAAATTGTTCCAAAACATCATTGTTACAAATGTAGCTAATAACATTCCTTTTTAATAGAAATTGTTTTATAAGAATATCTAGGCTTAAACTACCCGACAACAGTTAAGAGTATGTAAAGAATATACCCAAAGCTGAGGTTTTGTTAAGAACCGCATTTCTTTGCATCGAAGCAAAGTCAGAAATTTTCCTTTCCATCAGGGAATCTCCTGAGAAATGCTTTTTTCAAGCTAAAATTAAAACTCTTAATGACAAGGCCTCCCAAATCTGATTGAACTTGTAGTGGTAAAATTTCCACTCGCTAAGTGCTCCGATCAATCAACCAGCTTATTTTAGGAGATAATACTCGAGCAAAGCATACTTTGGGTGATCAAACGTTCTGCATTGCGGGCCAAAAACACCAACCACACGAGCAAGAAAAAACGTGCACTGTTATAAAACTCAATAAACGTATTTGTTCAAATATAGCTTATGTCATTTGATCTCTTGAACTTTTATACAATTTTACATAAAACACAATTTTTATTTATTTATGTAAGATTCGCCGAATGCGGCAGGGACTTCCCACAGACTATACTCCAACAACGGGGCCCCTATGTAGAAATGAGATTACAGGCCACAACACCGGCATTAGCCTATTCTTATCGACGAGTGCGTCGGTTCTTTTAAGTTCCCGATAGAACAGAATTTTAGCTGAAGTTTATAATAATAATATTAATACAACTACTCTCTTTGTATTAAAAGTAATTGCAAAGCACTTTAAAATACTTTTACATAATAAAAGCGCTATAATTTTTAAAAGTATTATTTTTAATTAATTCTTAATTACTTTAACTTTCGCCTGGCGCAACATCTTGACCTCGCTCGGCTATACAATAATCACTTGCGCAATGTAATACGATACAGAGTATAATACGGTTCCTCTTGATACTTCAACTAATAATCACCTCCGTTTTAATTAACTGAAATACTACAAACAGTAATTTTAAAATACTCACAAGAATCATTTCAGCCTAAACTCGGTAGAAAAATCGGAATGAACTAGCCTGGGCATGAAAAACACTGTTCTTGTATTAAAAAGAAATGATTAACTTGAAGTGATGGGGCAGTTTCTCATAGTCATAGCTTTAAGCAAAGTTGATAATAAAACGTTTAACATAACTTTTCAGTTGCTTTTATAATTGTCGAAAACCTAAACCATTTGGTGCCATTCAGAATATTCGTTCTAAAGTTATTTACTTAGGTTTAGGGGCCGTCGTAAAACCACGATTTGTTAATGCTTAATGTCCAAAGAGCGTTAATATGACAACACAAACAAAATGTGAAATTATGTGAAAATGCGAAAAGTGTTGTTTTTGAAAACAGAACTTCAACAAATTATAGTGGTAGTCATAACAAACTACCCTAACACAATTTTGATGTTAAGTTTGAACTTTATAATGCAGTTCCGGGATTCGACAAGTTCCGATAATTCATTATAGAAACAAATTGGACAAAAATGAATTGTACAGTAAGGAAGCGATTCTATTCTTCACTTCTTTCGATGGCCGTCATCAGGGTCCTTCTTGATCTGACCAGCAAATGTATCCCTAGTATACATCAAATGAAACATGGGTACTTTATTTTCTATATTCAAATATTGACCATGTTTTTCCTTCCGCCATAACTCTGACAGTCGCGGTATGAATAACTCAGTCAAGAAAACGCTTAGTATGTCACTGATTCTCCTGGTATGGATTTTCGGGGGAGCCTGGCTTTTCGTTCTTGTCGAGTACAAGGATAAGGATGATAGGAACGACAAAAGAATGATTATGACAGAACTCTACCATAACATGTCTACGAAATGCAACATGACACTGGTGGAGTTCACGATATTAGCTAACACTATACACGATGCGCTGACGATACCAGAGGTACAATGGAACTATGAAAGCGCCGTTGGATTTGCACTTCAAACTGTGACAACAATTGGTCAGTATTAGTTTAACATCTGAATCTTGTTACCAGGGCCTTCTCTGTCTTGCTATTCAGACTAGCCCCGAACACGAAGATAAACTAAGATAAGAGCTGCTGAATGTCTGAAAGGTCAACAGAGTCTCGAGAGTAGAATATATATCATCATAAAATCATTTTCGCTTGTGAATGATCGATGTTTGATAACTCAGATGGAAACTGCAACAACAAAATGTCCTAAGAATGGAAATAAGTTTGCAAAGTTTACGAGTTTTGATTGATCAAATTAAAAACATTACTGTTATACTAACTCCAGCCCTAGAGCTAGAATTAGGGCTAGTGTCAGTGTTAGTTTTAGTGTTAGTGTCAGGGTCAGAAACAGGGTTAGGATTAGGGTCCTTGTTAGGGTTAGAGTTAATGTTTGTGTCAATGTCAATGACAGTTGTAGTGTCAGTGTCAGTGTTAGTGTTAGTGTTAATGACAGTGACAGTGTTAGTGTTAGTGTCAGTGTCAGTGTTAGTGTCAGTGTCAGTGTTAGCGTTAGTGTTAATGACAGTGTCAGTGTTAGTGTTAGTCTCAGTGTCAGTGTTAGCGTTAGTGTTAATGACAGTGTCAGTGTCAGTGTCAGTGTCGGTGTTAGTGTTAGTGTTAATGACAGTGTCAGTGTTAGTGTTAGTGTTAATGACAGTGTCAGTGTTCGTGTTAGTGTTCATGACAGTGTCAGTGTTCGTGTTAGTGTTAGTGTTAATGACAGGGTCAGTGTTAGTGTCAGTGTCAGTGTTAGCGTTAGCGTTAGTGTTAATGACAGTGTCAGTGTTAGTGTTAGTGTTAGTGTTAGTATTAGTGTTAGTGTTAGTGTCAGTGTCAGTGTTAGCGTTAGTGTTAATGACAGGGTCAGTGTTAGTGTCAGTGTCAGTGTTAGTGTTAATGACAGTGTCAGTGTTAGCGTTAGTGTTAATGACAGTGTCAGTGTCAGTGTCGGTGTTAGTGTTAATGACAGTGTCAGTGTTAGTGTTAGTGTTCATGACAGTGTCAGTGTGAGTGTTAGTGTCAGTGTCAGTGTTAGTGTCAGTGTTACAGTCACTGTTAGTGTTAATGACAGTGTCAGTGTCAGTGTTAGTGTCAGTGTTACAGTCACTGTTAGTGTTAATGACAGTGTCAGTGTCAGTGTCAGTGTTAGTTTTAGCGTTAATGACAGTGTCAGTGTTAGTGTTAGTGTTAGTGTCAGTGTTAGTGTCAGAGTTGATGCTAGGATTAGTCTTCTCATTTTCCCCGGTGTTGGATCAAGAAGAACCACTACAAGTCCACGTCGTTGTTGTCGTCTCCATATGGAATTTAAAATGATCAAATCGATTACTCACAGGTGTAAGTGATTCAGTGATAATAGGTGTTCTACTATCGAGGTTTACAAGGATGAGTTCATATCGCATCTTACATTTTCTTTTTTTGCCAGTGCGTTAGTTAAACAATGCATTTGTTAGAAATTGGAAGAAGAGTATGCAGTGGCAAAAATTTTGAATAATTACTAAATCTTTCGGTAACCTGCACCTCACCACTTCTAACAACTCCCTGTCCAAAATCCGCAAAAAAACAAAAACAAAACAAAAAAACCCAGTTGTTTGTAATGTTCCAAAGCTGTAACTTAAGTGGTCACAAAACACTGCACCAGTTACTGCTTTTAGGATCGGGGGTTATTGTTATTGTCAATGGTCTAGTGTGTTTGGAAACAACACTAACAATAAGTCCCTAAATGGCAAAAAGAGGGACTACCCGGTATGTTTTCTTTACTTGTTCTGACAAACTTTTTTAAACTCGCGTGTTGGCAGGTTATGGTAATATCACTCCAACCACGCCCACCGGACAAATTCTCTGTATATTGTACGTCCTAACCGGCATTCCCATCGCCATGTTGACTCTCAAGTATGTTGGCGACCTCATCGTGGCCGGGCTGACATTAATCATCCGTAAAACTGAGAAACGGTTGTGGAAAACAGCGGAACCTCAACGTGTGGAAATCAAGTGCACTGTTGTGACTTTTGTGTTCATGATGATGTTTATAACAATCGGAGCAACAATAGAGGTGCAATTGGACGGCCTGACGTATGTCGAGGGAATCTACATGTGGTTTGTCACTTTTACCACCGTGGGATATGGAGACTATTATCCTGGCAAGTCATTAGATTCTCGACCGGTTGACTGGAATGATACCTTCGTGGAAAATATGAATGATTTGCACCCAAGTTTGTTGGTGCTTATAAACATATTGTATGTAATTATTTACGTTTTCAATATGTGTTTAGTTGCGAGTGTTCTTAATTCCATTGCGATTGCCGTAGAGAAGCAACGCTGTCGAAGGCGCTTGATACCTCGACTATCCCGAAAATATCAAATTAGCAATAAGTGCCACTACTCCATGGAGACCCTTGAAAAGAAAAGGAGAATGAAGGATTCGAAAAGCTAGAGTGGGATTTTCAAGGATCTCAAAGCTGAGGATGAGATCGAACAAAGAACAGATCTGACTGATAAAACAAGTACAAACACGATATCAAAAAACGAAATCTGAATCGTTACTGTTGTATATACTGCATTCAGTCCCAGAACTGCTACGCCAATGTGAAGTTGTTAGCCACTAGTAGTGGTCGAAAATTTAATAAGTGCTGTTGCTAGCTCGCTGTGTTGTAAAACGGAATCCGGGAAATAAATTACGGAGTGTAACAGCTAAAAACGACAAACTGATGACACGAAACAAACTAAAAAGAAAACTGATAGCTGACAAGCTCGCTATGTACTAAAAAGCCATACTAATGCCTTGTTCTCTTGGTCTTTCTTTCCTTTTCCTTTATTTTTTAATTTTTTTGTAGGTTTTGCTATTTGACTCAACGATCCAGCCTAAATAGCATGTTTTGTCCATTTTATACGACCCGAAACTCTAAAACTTTCAAATGGATAAGCGCACTGTAGCCCGATTGTCTCTGCCATTCTAGGGGACCCGTACCGAAAAAAACTGTAATTCTAGTTGTAATGTAATTGTGACCTAAAGGTACAAGTAAAGGATTGTTGGTGTTGGTGTTGTTGTTGTTGTTTTTGTTGTCAAACTATGAGATCCGAATTTAAACCATCCAGGATAGTTGTTAAGTTTTGTGCTATTTGGTCTTGAGTACAGTCGCCTTTAAACTCCTCAGAACCACGGATATTCAAATTTGGAAACGCTTGAAACGCAGATGGTCCTCAAAGCGAATATTCTGCCATTACAAAACCGTTTGATTTCAATACTGGAAGTACCATTGTTGCTACCAAATCTCGTGACATTTCTAAAATTTATGGAGAACAATGGTACCCTTTGCTTTACTTTTTACTTTTGGTAATGCCGTTTTTAAAGCACTGTTTGACCAAATTTAATCTTTTCTATGCTTTACCATTGTACGTGATTTGTGATGTCGTAAGAGTTGTAAAACACCTATCTAAGAAATTCAAGAAAGCGGCTATGTGCACTGTGTCAAGATTTGATTTTTACTCCATGCAAACATGCCATGGATGCGCCTTCGTTATAAACTAACCCCACTAGTTCGAAACTTTAAATCTTACAAAGGCTGGGGTCAGGTTATATTCTTTTACTAAACGCATTAACATTGTTAGTTAGTGTTAGTACTAGCAGTGTTTATTAGAGAGAGAGAGAGAGAGAGAGAGAGAGAGAGAGAGAGAGAGAGAGAGAGAGGGAGAGATAATTGCGAACAAAGCAAAACGGATTGAGTCACATTAATTCTTCAGCTTTTTCCAACCCAAAATCTGAAGCTTTCCAGCAATTAAAACGAAACTTACAGTACCTGTAGTCTAATCAAGAAAGATCTTCTGACGTTAAGTGGATGACGTCATCACTTATAATCTATGCGAAATTAATTTTGCAAACCGAAGTTTGAATTTAAAAAATGGATTTTTTTCCAAAATCTCTTTAATCTTTTTAAAAAAACAGCTGAGAGATCCTGATGTAAGTGTATTTAATCTTATTCTGGACAACTTGATACTGTATGCAGCATTTTACAGCGTAGAAAACACACCCGAAGTTGAGCGAGCAAATATTAAATGTTCTTTGTAGCAAAACTAATTGTTTCGGCAAAGCAGCAATGTAACTAGACTTTTATGATAAATTTCTATTGACACAAGCATACATGACAAAGAGTTACAATTGCAGTTTTTCAGATATCATTAAAACAGTGCACACTTTGTACATGATAATTAATTTCCTTTGCGCTCGAACAATGAATAATAAATAGGTTAATGACATGAATAACCAATAATCACTCCCTGTTTACCGAGTAGCTAGCTTCAGCTTTTGGTACGGATGGGAATCGTTGAACGGGCTTCGTGTCTGAATCCTGGCCAAATGGTACGCATGCACTTAGCGACAACATTTAGCCAAGTTTTAAAGGTGTGTTTAAGCCGTTACAGCTTATCTAGCATATACTAGTTATGAAAGGTCGAGTCGGTTGAGTAACTTAACTTTTTTTCTTTCATTTTTTAAGTAGCCTGGCAAACGTCTGAAACCAGGGGTTCCAGAGTGCAATGTACGGCCGTTTGCACCACAGACTACCTTTTATTCCTTTTTTGATGTTTGCAAAGAACTTCACCAACGTTTTTCTTGTGATAGAAATGGAGACTTAAAATTTTGGACAATGTGAAGCAGGTTTAAAGCTGCCGGATGCTTGGCATAAACATATTTTTAGAGAACTTGGCAGTTACGAAGAGGAGAAAATCTTGTTGAAATATTTACAAGTTCTTAAGAAGAGAAATAGACGGAAATTGGAGTGAGTTAAAGATGAACTTTTATTTTTCTAAAAGGAAAACAGCTTTTTTCTTTTCATTTGTGAAGTGAGTAAATACATTTTTTATATACTTCAAAGAAAACAGTTTTCAGAGTTTTTGTTACATTTTTCACAAGCTCTTTCAATTTTTATTTGTCAAATAGAAATATGTTGTAAGTAGAACTGAACAATGTATGATAAACACATAATCAAAATTCAGAATATTTTGCCATTTTATAAGAGTTTTAGTACTATTTAAATAATAAAAATCGATCAGCTATGGTTATGTATAAATAATATTTTAATAACATAAACTCTATTAATTAAGCCCGCATAGTACACTACTGAATCTTCGTTTCCCCACAGGCTCCGTTTTCAAGTTGTTTTTATTTTAATAATAAGAAGAAATGAAGCAGATGTGGCTGACGTTCTTATTCAAAAATAACGTCTCCAGGTGGAAATATGAAAAGAGAATGGGCAGTGCTGTATGATCTTAATTACCATTGTTACAATTATTACAACTGTGGCTAATTACACTATTATTTTATATAAATATCGAGTATGTAAGGAATATATCCAAAGCTGAGGTTTTGTTAAGAACCGCTTATTTTTTGCACCGAAACAAAAACAGAGATCTTTATTTCCATCAAGATACCTTTTAAGGAATGCTCAGTTTTTTAAGCCAAAACGGACAAACATTCATTAAAACTGTTAATGGCAAGATCCCGCCCTATCTGATTGAACTTCTACGTGTTAAATTTCCACTCGCTATGTGCTCCGATCAATCAACCAGCTTGTTCGAGCAAAGCATACTTTGGGTGATCGAACTTTGTGCATTGCGGGCCAAAAATACGTATAATAATTTGCCACCAACTACACAAGCGAGAAAAACCGCAGACTGTTTTCGAACTAAATAAAAAACGTATTTGTTTAAATATGGCTTACAACATTCGAAAGAACGTTTATACAGTTTTATATATCCATTTAAATAAGAAACAATTTTCAGTTTATAATAATACAGTTACTGTCATTGCTAAGAAACTGTAAAGCGCTCTAGAATATTTTTACATAACAAAAACGCTATATAATTTTTTTAAAGTTAATATTATTGCTGTCGAGCGACGCGAGACAACAAGACCTATTTGCGTATAATATCGAGATTTTACCGACGTTTCTTTGCCCCATTGCCCCATTTACCGATGTTCCTCTGCCCCATTCCCCATTTACCGACGTTTCTCTGCCATTGTTTTTCGTGTTGTCCCGCCGCCGCACCAGTTTCTTTTCATCAGCACGTTATTTTTTATATTGTTTGTTTTAAAACAGTTCAAGTATCGACCATGTTCTTCCTTCCGCCTTAGCTCTGACAGTCGCACAATGAATAATTCAGTCAAGAAAACGCTAAGTCTGTCACTGATTCTCCTTGTATGGATTTTCGGGGGAGCCTGGCTTTTCGTTCTTGTCGAGTACAAGGATAGGGATGATAGGAACGACAAAAGAATGATTATGACAGATCTCTACCATAGCATGTCTACTAAATGCAACATGACACTGGTGGAGTTCACGATATTAGCTAACACTATACACAATGCACTGAAAATACCAGAGGTACAATGGAACTATGAAAGGGCCGTTGGATTTGCACTTCAAACTGTGACAACAATTGGTAAGTATTAGTTTAACATCTCAACCTCGCTTCCAAGGCTCTCTCTCTCTTGCTATTCAGACTAGCCCCGAACACGAAGATGTGAGCAACTGAATGACTAAACGTTCAACACGTCTCGAGAGTAGAATATCTATCATCGTAAATCATTTTCACCTGCGAATTATCGATATTTGATAATTCATATGGAAACGGCAACAACGAAGTGGCCTAAGAAAGAAAATAAGTTTACTCGGAAAGTTTATGAGCTTTTGATCGGTCCAGTTAAAAAAATAAATGATACTAACACTAATACTAACCTTGACCCTGACCTTGACTCTATCAGTGACCCTGACCTGATTCTGACACTAACATTGATTCTGACCCTGACCCTGACATCATCACTAACCCTGACCCTAACAATGATTCTGACACCAACACTGACCCTGATCCTTATTCTGACCCTAACACTGATCCTGACCCTTATTCTGACATTAACACTGATCCTGACCCTAACACTGACCCTGGTCCTGATCCTGACCCTAACACTGACCCTGGCCCTGATCCTGATCCTGACCCTATCACTGATCCTGACCGTAACCATGACCCTATCACTAATCCTGACCCTAACACTGACCCTGACCCTGACCCTGATCTTGATCTTGATCCTGACCCTAACACTGACCCTGATCCTGATCCTGACCCTAACACTGACTCTGACCCTGATCCTGAACTGACCCTGATTTAGGATAAGTGTTAGTGTTGAGGTCAGGGGTAGTCAGGTTAGAGTCAGGATCAGGGTCAGGGTCAGGGTCAGGGTCAGGATCAAGATCAGGATCGGGGTCAGGGTTAGGGTCAGGGTCAGGTTCAGGGTCAGGGTAAAGGTTAGGTTTAGTGTTAGTGTAAGTGTCCGAGTTGGTGCTAGGATTAGTTTGTATTTTCCCCGGTGCTGGATGTACTTCGTTGTTACCACCTCCATATAAATTATCAAAATTATCAAATGGATAATAGATGTTCTACTTTCGAGATCATGCTGACAAGTTTTACAAGAGTGAGTTCATATTACATTAATTTTTTTTCTTTTTTTGCCAATGAAAAAAATGCGTTAGCTAAACAATGTATTTGCTACAAATTAGAAGAAAAGTATACAATAGCATAATAACTTGACTAAATATTGAAATCTTCCGGTAACCTACACCTCACCACTTCTAACCACTCCCTGTACCAAATCCGCAAAAAAAAAAAAAATGTCCGTACCGTTCCAAAGCTGTACTTTTGAGTGGCCACAATACACTACACGAGTAACTGCTTTTAGGGTTGGGGTTATTGTTATTGTCAATGGTCTAGTGTGTTTGGAAACAACACTAACAATAAGTCCCTAAAAGGCAAAAAAGAGGGACTACACGGTATGTTTTCTTTACTTGTTCTGACAAACTTTTAACTCGCGTATTTAACAGGTTATGGTAATATCACTCCAACCACGCCCACCGGACAAATTCTCTGTATATTGTACGTCCTAACCGGCATTCCCGTCGCTATGTTGACTCTCAAGTATGTTGGCGACCTCATCGTGGCCGGATTTACATTAATCATCCATTAAGCAGAGAAACGGTTGTGGAAAACAGCGGAACCTCAACGTGTGGAAATCAAGTGCGCTGTTGCGATGTTTGTGACTATGATGTTGTTTATGATAATTGGAGCAACAATAGAGGTGCAATTGGAGGGCCTGACGTATGTCGAGGGAATCTACATGTGGTTTGTCACTTTTACCACCGTGGGATATGGTGACTTTTATCCTGGCAAGTCATTAGATTCTCGACCGGTTGACTGGAATGATACCTTCGTGGAAGATACGAATGATTTGCACCCAAGCTTGGTAGTGCTTATATACATCTTGTATTCATTATTTAATGTTTTCTGTCTATGTTTCGTTGCGAGTGTTCTTAATTCTATAGCGATTGCCGTAGAGAAGCATCGCCGTCCAAGGCGCTTGATACGTCGACTATCCCGAAAATATCAAATTAGTAATAACTCCTCGAAGACCCGTGACAAGAAAGGGAAAACGGAGAAATCGAAATGCTGAAAAAGGATTTTCAAAGATCGAAAAGCTGATGATGAGATCGAACCAAGAACAGATCCGACTGACAATATACAAGAGCAAACACGATGTCAGAAGACGAAATTTGAATCGTTACTGTTGTTTATACTACATGCCCAGGAGCACTACGCCAATGAGAAGTTGTTAGCCACTAGTAGTGGTCGGACGTTTATCGCATGATATGAAATAACGAACCAATACGCGTTATCCCGTTTGTTCAAAAAGTGCCATCCCAGAATGGTAATAAGTGCTGTTGCTCGTTGTGTTGAAAAACAGAATCCGGGAAATAAAATACGAAACAGACAAAATCTGAAAACTGACAATAGTCCATTTCACGGTTCTCGAAATGTAACCAAGCCTTTGCTTGTGATCGAGGCGAAGGTTGACCTCGCAT
>JAOBYE010318872.1:6715-30562 GCA_025403585.1 Parazoanthus swiftii | reverse complement strand
CTCAAGTTATTGCAGTTGGCTGGGTACCAACTATTCTGATTTGTAATTAATATTCTAAGCAAAATTGTTGTCAAAAAAGGTACTGAATAAATGAAAATGAAAAAAAAAATGAAATAAAAACACTGTGTTCTATTTATGTAAATAGCATCACAAACTTCTGGATTTGTGTATCCGAAATTATTCTTCATTGTTTACAAATACAGAGCTGTTTATGAAAACGTTGACGACTGCAGAAGGTAATACCAAGGACGAAAAAAGGGGAGCCTCTTACGCGATGCGTTATCTACTGATTTGTACACGAAGGAAACAAAACCAGCAAAACAGGGCCGGTTGTACGAAGAATGAATAACTTTATCCAGCGGATAAATCTCTATCCAGTGGATAAAATTGGCATGTTCTCAATTTAGATTGGACAACGAGCAAACTTTATCCACTGGATAGGGATTTACCCGCTGGATAGAGTTATCCACTCTTCGTACAACCGGGCCAAGGATGTTAAGTAATTTTGATAGATTTGGTTAAACTAGCTTGGCAATTAGTGTTTGAAATTAGTGTTCGATCATGCTCGAGTTCTGGGTGTTGCGCTTTGCACAGGCAGGCCCGTAGCCAGGAATTTTGTTGGGGGGAGGGGTGCAAATTTCGTAAGATTAGACTCTTAAAAGCAAAACTTATAAGGCGGGTTGTCTTTAGTCGTTTCGATTTCGGTAACACCAACTGTTACGATAAACACTTATCCAGGCTTCTTCATCGTCTTATTCAACCTCCAGATGCAGACCTTTTTGAGTCCGGTACGCATCCCCCCCCCCTGCCTACGGGCCTTACAGGTCAACCACTTTTGAAATAGTTGTATACAGTATCCCGCTCACATGATTTTTCTCTTCTTCTTTTGCCAGAGTGACTTGAGACGTGGCTTGACAGCGGAGATATATAACCATAAAAGGTGGAGACTACCATCGGAACAATCTGAACCTCCCTTTATTTTTACTCTTTTAAAAGTTTTCCTATGCAGAGTCGTTCTCTTAAAAGGGCATGGAAGTCTCAAAGCGTTCTGCTGAATCGACTGCCGGAACCTTTTCAAAGAGAAATTAAACTGCAAACAAGAGCGTGAAGAAAAGGGCGATCATGTATATTTAAAAACATAACAGTAAAAGCCCCTACTAAAAATATTCGGTTAGTTTAAGTTTTTCTTGTGGAAAAGGGGCTATAAAGGTCTGTATATTATATTGTTCTGTTTTTTATAACAGTCTGATGTAGGTCAGCATCTCCCAGTATTAAACTTTCCCTTATTTAAGCGACTCTGTTTGGAAAGGCATCAGCTTAAGCCTTGGCCAAACGGACTAAGGTGTTTGTGTGTGTACTTTGTTGGCCAAGATACCAAATTGAAGAACATCACTACTAAAAACATGCCTAGGCTGGGGTAGTTGGGTTACGCAAAGAAAAAATGTTTTACGGTATTCATTGGAGATAATGTAATGTTAAACTGTGCTTTAAGCATAATACTCGTGCAACTGACAGCACCTGATGGCTGCTCCGAATGTACCCAATTCTAAAAAATAGGAAAATTCGAAGAACATCCGAGACTGAAATCCTAAACTGGCTAAAAACAACCAGTCTAGATCTCAGCCCCAAATTAGACGTTTCTTATAAAATAAAAAAGTGTAGTTGTTGTAACAGAGACTTAGCTGGCTAACCCATGTTGTCAGTCACTCGGGGGTTTATCCACATGGTGCTAAACTCTTCTGTAACAGACTAAGACGGGCATATTGGTGATGGTGTCTTATTGACCGTGTACAATCGCCTTTCAGTCTATAATGTTTTGTCTTTGCCAGATGAAACTGTACGTTAGGGGTCCGTCTGCACTGAGCAAAACAAATTGTTGTTACCATGCCCCGGATAATCGTACAAACCTGTTATCTAACTGGCCAGTAACAAGAAGTACAACACGCCGCTAAATGTAAAGTTCACGATTGCGTTCTAGCCAAAATAGTTTTTTGAAGTTTTCTTTTGAAAGGTAACATTAACTTCGTGATAAACATAACGTTCGGTTAACATTAAATGTATATTATTTTATGATTAGTTTAAAAACGGCTCAATTTGGCAACAAACTTACCTCTATATTGCCCCAAACTGACTCCGATTTGTAACAAAGAAAACTATAGAGGTATATCTTAGTTCATTGAACAGATTCTCATGAAAGTTAAGCTGTTACTTCATTTATCCAGGTCAATTTTATTGTTTTCCGATATTGTTCACATAGAATTTTTTACAATGGAACTATACTACTGTGCTACTGCATGTTTTGTGCATTTTGTGTTTCAGTTGTAAAGATAACTTTTCTCTTAAGAATTTTTGTAACACGAACAGGGTATATTTATAAACCAGTGTCGTGTCCACCATACAAGCCCGTTTTTAGATACATATCTAGCGCATTAACAGGAAAAGGGTTTCATGTAGTTCCTCCGAGAGATGTAGTACATTACTTTCTGCTTAACTTCACTCAGAGCTCACTCTTGCTATTCGTGTCTCGTAATATGCATATATTGACGTCTAATGAAACATTTGTGATTCGGTTTTTCGTTGCTTTATTTAATGTTTTGCTTTTCCGTTCGATATCTGTTACAAATAGGTGATTTCTGCTGCGTTTTGTTTTATTTTCTGGCATCATTTTAAGAAACCCTTTCAGTTTGCGGCACCACTAGTTCTTAAACTAGTGTTGAAACACCTCGACCACGCAATTTTCAACGCAAACAAAAGTGAAGATTAGTTGAAGCTAAAATTGTCGTTCTCAACGAAATATACGCAAAGTCAGACCACAAAAAGGTGCATGGGTGAGTCAGGGGAAGGGGGGAGGGGAAGGGTTGGTTTCCGATTGTTCTTTTGTAAACATAGGCTCTTATTCCCGCACAGACACAGCAAATAGATTTGACACGCATCAGCCAACAGGATTAATCATTAAGCTCAATGGCATTTTTTAAGCCCAAGATAGAAAACGGAAGTAAAGTGGGGCTAAAGTTAGGCTAGTTAACGCAAAAGTCACCTTGAATTCTCAAATGCTAACAAAAACCCGCTAAACTGCTATTCATCAGCTTCAATTTGATGAAAATTATTTAAATGCGTTAAAAGGCAACAGAATTATAAGCATTCGAAAACATAGGTACAAACGCATTCTTTCTTCCAGGAGAACGTGCATAATATATTAATTTATAGGTTAGACAAGACAGTTTGAAAAAAAAGCTGACACTTCTGGTTTCCGATTTCCATATTTTACACTGTTGTACGTTACTTGAAAGTTTGAGACGAAGACGTTTCTAGCTCAAAATAAAACGTCTTCTTGGGCCTCTATAAGTTAATACAAGAACTTAGGAAGATAAAAAATTGCTTTTACAATTTAGTTTAGTCTTTGGGAACGTCACATCTTGCTCCAAACTGAATAAACCTAACGGGAAAAGACAAAGTAAGAAAAATTGCATCTTAAATCTAAAATGCTTAAACAAAGCTTGTTCTGTACGTACATAACTAGCAAAACTGTTTGTGTGTTCTGTGTCTCTTTTTTAATAATGTTTTAGCTTCTGATTTTCTAACAATCAAGCTTTTCTCACTGACGTCGTTGTCTAAATTCTAAACTCGCCATAACCTTCTCCGTCGATTTTGTTTCTTCAATCTTCATTTCTCACAAAAGCAAACCATGTAACAACTTTTAAGTTGCGCTTCTATGCTCTGGGCAAACCCAAACCACACTCCCTCCATCGCGCACCTCCTTGGTCAACCCTCCATAGTAATCTTCATGTTCCTTTTTCTTGAGAAATTCCTTTAAATGGCGATAGTCTGCACCAGCGATCTGCAGAGGCGTGTTCTCTGTAAGCGACAGGTCCAACCGGCCGTTTTGCTCTATTCCTGCTAAATGATCGTCAACCTGTTAAAGATATTGAAGCAGTACAATAAGTTCAACCTTCAACCCCTCAAGTAAATTAGATTTTAAGTAAAAATGCCATATAACATATTCAGACCATGCATCCTCATCAACCAAGGGCGGTGTAGGAATGGCAAAATTTGTAATTTTTAAAATTCTCATTTAGTTAAATTTCTAATTTTTGCTTCTTCCCTTGCTTCTGCCTTTCTCCTAACGCCCCAAGTTCCACAGGATGCAATGATAACTTATAACAAATAAATAGTATACTAGAATTTCAAAGTTCTAAATTAACTTCCTTTAAAGTTTTCGAACATTAACTGATTGTAAAGTTAAATATGGGTTTGGATCATCAAGGGTTGATATGCTAGGTTTTTCGTCTTAACCCTCGGACATCCAAGCTATTTTTACCAACAAGTTAATCCAGGGGGGTCAATCGGAACCCCCCCACCAATGATTTTCCAAATGGTTGGACGTAAAAGATTGAGCTTTGGCACGTAAACAGCTTTTCGTTACCTAATTACTTTCCATAACAACAATTAAGTTTTAATTAAGAACCGTTCCTATGGCAACGGTTGCTTCACAGCATGTCCGCCATCTTGGATTTTTCGAAATCTTCATTTTTGTGAAAACTGCAGCAAATTTGCTCGAATTTGTAATTACAGCCACAAATATGAAAATAATTAAGAATAAATAGGAAAAGTAGAAATTACAACAAACTTTGCCTATAAAACCCGTTTTCAGAATCTTACTTCAATTTGCATAATTATTTTTGCATAAATTATAAGTGATGACGTCATCTTATTAACGTCAAAAGATGTGTTCTTGATCTAACAACAGGTACTGAAAATTTCATTTTGATTGCTTCAAAGCTACAGATTTTAGCTCGGAAAAACCTTGGAGGGGAGGTCCATTTGACCTCCTCCTTGGACGTTCGAGGGTTAAGGTTTGAGGTAAGACTGGCGATTCCTAAATTCTGTTTTCTTATCATTTTCAATATTGAATATTTAAAAAAAATTCCGAAAAACTTAAAAATCTAAGATGACGGCCAAATTTTGGAGTTTATCCGATCACGGTTACCATGAAAACCAATAAGACACTACGTGACTACGCGTAATCAAAAGTACAAATGAAGCTAAATATATCTGGCAAAATTTATACCAATCGGATGAATTGTGACGAAAATAGAGCAGGGGGCGGGTGGTCCTGCTGCAACAAAAAAAGGGAAAACAACACCTTCTGCAGAATTCTTTGCCATTCTTCCTGATCGTCAGGTAAGGACATAGTTAAATAAATTCCAACTGACGACAAAACTCCACCAAGAAGTTCACCGACAAACGGAATTGCGAGTCTTAACAGAGGAGATGCTTCTATGAACACCTTAAAAAGAAAAAAAGAAAAAATATAAAATAAATAAGATGCAGCAATCCCATTATACTTTCGTACTTCACAAAACGACAGTAAGTAAATTAAAGTAGGGTAAAATATGATTTACCCGAAGGAAAAAAAAATCATAAAAACACAACCAGTTGTTCTTGGGGTCAAGACCAACGAACGAAAAGAGCCATAAGAAACTCGAATTATTTAGCTTTATTAATTGACGTACCTTCATCATAACTCTAAGATAACTTGCACACTTCACGAGAGTCTTACTGGGCAGGTCGTATCCTTTGTGAAATTCTGTCTTAAGCAGGTGCATCTCAGTACGATCCTCATTTCCTTCACACATCAGAAACAGCTTCAGTGATGGTTTAAGCCAATTCAGCGATTTTTTACACTCGGGGATAACCTGAACAACCGTGGGTGTTTCCGTCTGTAATCAAGAATTTACACGTATCAAAATTGAAACACCTCTGCAACTTATGTATAAATATGACAGCTTTTAAATTGAGCACTGGAAATACAAAGTTATGCTGTCTGATTGGCTATAATCCTCCTCATTTACAATTATCCGATCCAAAATGCACTTTTGTATTCGGTTTTGAAGGCCAGTGACCATGTCAACCTTTCGAGCGGAGTAGGTTTGGTTATTCTGAGAAGTTTTACAGACATTCTCTAAAGTTATATTTAGCAATGTGGTAACAAAGGGGTTGCATTCCTTTTTGAAAGTTTAGACGAGGCAATAATTTTAGTCATGATAAAAAATAGTGAAAGACTAAAAGACAGTACATCAGCGATTGTAGGGGCCCGTTCGGCCGAGAGTAATGGTTCTTTGTCATGGGTTTTAATGCCACAATTTTACAAATGAAAAGCAGATTTCGTTGTTGTTCACAAACCTCATGAAGTTCGTTGATAAACTTCTGCAACTGGTTGAACATGGTTCGTATTTCAATCAACTGTTTCTTCATCGTGTCCCGGAGGTCCACAAAGTGCTCTTCCATTCTTATTTCGTGCTTCTTCTGTCGGTCCAATATCTCCATTAGCAGTTTTTTTGCTAAAAATGAAAGGAAGAAAATATTTACAACAAATTTGATTTTTGTAAATAAACATCTTTTTACAAAATAGATTAAGGTAGAATTCATGTTTTAGTTATGATCACGAAGAGCAACTTATAGCTATTCATACTGAAATAAAATTGCGGCAAATGCCGTAAAATATCTATTATCTATATAATTTGTTTGCAAAATATCAAAACGTCTGCAGGAACTTTAAAAATATATTACATTTTTCTAGAGAAGAATGTATTAATCACCGCCAGTTAACCGATATATTTTTTGTAAAAATCTAGTTAGTTAGACAAACAATTAGGTGGATACATTGTGTTCATGGTAAACAAAACCATGATTATTTTAGTGTCATTCATAATGGAAACAAAGCAAACATGATTTAAACTATCTTGAGTTTCTGCAGCACAAATACTGCTGTTTTCTCAGGCAAACGTTGATTACATTTACAATACTAGTTACACTAGCTTACAATGTTACAATACATGTTTGACTCAGGAGACTGGTACACTTTTCAGTTATCTGGTAATCGACAGCGACAATTTCGGCAGATTTATGTTAGAACTACAGTACCTTCTAACTTGGCGTCACTGCTGTCTGTTTCGCCCCACAGTGAAGGAAGCGACTTGCGTTCGCATGTTCCGTGCAGAAGAGACGATGCTGGGATATGTCTCTTACAGAAGCCACACTCCAATGAAGACAACTTCCCTTCCTTACCATTTGCAATCTTCACATCTTCCAGTGTTAAATAATGTCGGTGACATTCTGTACACGTGATTCTAACGTCACTGGTTGGTCGCAGTTCACGCAATTGGAAGGCGAGCGCCCATGCATGGTAGGCTAAGGCTGGGGGAGGTTGCTTTGCACTTAGTGAGCGGACGGTCACTCGAAGCTCTGTTTTCGTGAAATCAACTAGACAGGGCCCACATTCAATCTTGGCTTCAGTGTTTGTTTCTTCTGGAAGTCGAACTATCATCGAAAATTCACCAAAACAGATATCTCTCCTGGTGATAACGAAAACAGATTAAGTGACTCTTTGTCAGCTATTGTTTTTTATGCATCAACTTCTTGTTCAACTTAGATTGGCTATCCCATAAGTGGTTGTAGTTTTTTATCCATCATCAAGCAGAAGATGATACTACATGACCACTGGATTAAATGTCTTTCACCAGAAGTTGTCTTAAACTACGTCTTACCTTCTCTTGGCCATCTCAACACAGAGGTCTGGAAACGTGGCGTACAGCATCAGAGGATCTTCGTTGTACAAGAGATTTCTGACAATAACGCAGCTCGAGGAGGATAGCTCTTCCACCGGAGGCCAAATTGCATTTGTTAGGGGAGGGAAGAGATGCGGAATATATACACCGCAGTAGTTTGGCAAGTCAAACGCCATACCCTTCTTTACCAAATTTCCAATAATGCACTTCATTTCTAAGTCAACGGAATCTATTGTTCATAAAGCGTAATTGATTGATTACAATAGTTTAGACTGTAAAACAAACAATATTGGATGTATAAACAAATAGAGGGGGGAGAACGGGTAGCTTTTTTGACATATTGAGAGAATTAAGGAAAAATTCAAAACTAAAAAAATGAACAAGACAGCAGAAGCATAACCAAAACAAACAAAGAAGCAAAATGTAAACTTATAACTTCTATTTTATTTATTTATTTTTTTTGCATTCTTATTTTTTTGAATTTTCAACATGATTTTAACTGTTTTCAAGGTTATTAATATTTACATTAATGTTTTCAACAGTTATTAAGCCAAAACTATTCCTTGAAAACAGTTAAAATCATGTTGAAAATTCAGTTCCAGGAATGATAAACTTTCATAACAATATTTTTTTGAAGTTTTACTAAAAAACGTTAGAGGTTAGGAAAATACCCAAAACAAAATGTAAAAGAACATAATAAAACGATTTTTCAAAAAAAAATACCGTTTTCTCATTCAAGCCTTAGTCTATTCCACCCGGGCTTTATCGGAATTCTTAGGCCTCTATAAATCTGAGAGGATTGACGGTATTGTCATGAAACTTGAAGGGTAGATAGTTAATACCCAATTAATTGCACTAGGTTACATATTCAAATGACGTCATGATGGCGTAATTTATCTTTAAAACGATGTTTTTCTAGAATTTATTTTTTATTTCTGCGCAGAAAGCAAACACATCCAAAAAACACTTGATTTAAATAACTGATCAACGCGCCAAACAGCAAACTCGGATAATAAGACCACTCAAATCATATGAATGTCTTGAAATGAATAAAATAAACAAGAACCTCCACAAATGAGGATGGTGGACGGAGAAATGTCATCTTCTTCATGCTCTACGACTAATTCAGAAAAATTCAGTTTTTGTAGGTTGTCATCCTCGTCTGAGTTATAGAAAATGAGTCGAAAAACGCTTTTTCAGGGAGAAATCTAACGTGTTGCCCCAACAGTTAAAATACTGAAGTGGTTGTTGTTTTACATGGGCGACGCCATTTTTACCAAAGGAATATAAAATCAAACATTTTCCTCTCAACGGCACAATACGAAGACTAGAATATAAAAAATTAACAATTCAGCTCAATTTCTTGTATTGCAGTAAAACTTGAAAACGGGGTGTGGGGGGGGGGGGGCCTTGGGCGAGGAGGTATTCGTTACATGCCATTTAAGGTGTACTTTTGCAGTTATTTCAGTAGATATTTCACCTTGTGAACGGACATCTGTTACGCCGTTTGGACATTTGTCTTTCAATTCCTTCGCCAAATTCGTAAACCATTCAATTGACCGATCAAGAACGAGAAACCATTCTGGATCTCCACAAAACATCGCTACCCCCACCTTTTCCAAATGGTTAACAGCCTCTGCAAGCTGCCACTCTTGTGTGAGGCCACATTGCGATGCGATGTGAGTATATTCCTTCTCGCTAAGGAAACGTTTTGCTTGTCTGCACTCAACGATGTTGTTCTCCAACTCACCGAGACCGCTGCTTACTCTCTCATTCGGTAGGAGGCAATTTTCTACAATGCTGTAGATAGCTTTATCAGTAATGTTGTCAAGCACGACGGCTTTTTTTACATTGGGGTTGATTTTTCTGAGACGTGGCAGATTAACGCAATACCCTTCGCTTTCCCCATTTGCATTCACACCAATTATCCCTATGTTGGAGTGCGGAGCCTTGCATGCGAGATAGTGGAGCCAGACTTTCATATGCCTCAAAGAATTAGGGACCTTAAGTTTACTCATATCCAAGGCATACAAGTAAAGAGCACCATCTGTGATGTACGATACGCTTAAGGAATCCTCGGCGAAAAAGAATTTCTTGGACAGTATATCGCAGTGCCCATCAGGCAAGGCCCAAATCTGTGGAGGTACCAAGAAAGATTACTTCTTTGGTTACAATTGATACATAATCACAAAGTCGCAAAGAATATGGAGCTAGTTGCTTCACAATCTCTTGAGGAATACGCTAAAGATCAGCTTGTGTTAGATACCACTTCCCTTCAAATTATACAAAACAAAGTAGGAAGAAATCAACTGCAAATAACATCTTTAACTTTTAACCGAACGTAGATGCAAATCTCTGCAAGTCAGTACAAGCTTTGACCTTCAAACTTACGTTTAACTTGCGCTTCATTTGGCCATTGATGAAGAACTCTCACTGACTTGCATTCAAATTTGAGCTCTCAACGAAAGTCAACGCAAGTCCGTCCAAGACAGTGCATGTCCATACAAGTTGGTGGCCGAACGAAACGCAAGTTAAACGCAAGTTCAAATCTTACACCGACTTGCATCGACTTGCATCTACGTCTGGCCAGGGTTTTAATGTATTGATTGTTCAAATGTTTACAACACTACTTCATATCTAATTGCACTGATTTATCACAGAATAGAAGTGCAGATAAAATAAAAAATAATCACCTCATAACTGATGCCACCTCTTTGAAGCGTTCCGTTTGTTTCTTTCAAGACACTCCTCACCAGCTCCGAACCTTGTCCGAGCAGCATCAATTTGTGAGTCTTAACGTCCACAGATGAACTTACGTGACACGTGACAGGGCTATCTGTGACATCGTTTCCTCGTACAAAGGCTCGGAGCTGGTACGTACCATCGGAGGGAAACGAAAATGAGCCTGTAACAAACAAATAAGTATCACTATCACACAACTAAGTGGAATGCTTAAATTTGGTTAAAACGATTGTTCTCGATGTTATCGGCATATCAAGTTTCAAGTTGATTGTTTTCCACCCACAAGAACACTATCATGAATTATAAAAACATTCACGTGTCGTTCTCTCTCTCTCTCTCTCTCTCTCTCTCTCTCTCTCTCTTTCTCTGTCTCTCTGTCTCTCTCTCTCTCTCTCTCCCTCTCTCTCTTTATCTCTCTCTCTCTCTCTCTCTCTCTCGCTCTCGCTCTCTCTCTCCCTCTCTCTCTCCCCCCCTCTCTCTCTCTTTTTTTTGTACTTGCATTATTCCTTTATTGTTTAATTTTTAGGTGTCGATGCAAACAATGTTATTGCCACTGCTAGTCCGGACACTAAAATTTCATAGTCGTAATATATACCAGTCTTTCTACGCAAAAGAAGGCAATGCAGGATCCTAGGTAAGAAAAGACAGCCACTTTGATTTCACAGGTAGTAGTAGTAGTTTAAAGTTTAGTTTACACTATAACGATGTAAGGAAACTTGCCTTGATAAACGTTGTCATCATTTGGTTTTCTGAAGAGGTTAACCTTCAAAGTTTTTTCATCGGCATTCGGTGTTGAGATGCCTATCAACACTTTGGGCTAGGAGGACAAACAAACCCCATAATTTTGAGTTGCAAACAAACTCTCAAAACGCCAACTGAAGGGGTAGAAACTGGTTCAGGTGCTAAAAGGATAAAATATAAGACCTATGGACAACTGGAAGTTGGTTACAGTTAAGGAATGTACATTGGACAGCTTTTGCGTAAAATGAGCACTAGTTTACTAAAGCTTTTAATTGACGTATGTGGAAGCAATAAACATACAGATAGTTCTTTTAACATCTTCAGCACATTTTTGTCAGATGTTACCTTGGTATTATACTGTCTGTCTTGAGAACAGAGCGCGACTGTGACGTTGTAAAACGTATTGTCAAGGGCAACACGAGTTCCATCAGTCAGACAGCGAATGTTACACGTGACCTTGCAACAGCACGGCACAGCAAACGGCTTTGGTGAACCCAGGAGTGTTTCATTCTGTGTTGTGCCATCGACTAAATCTGCTTCTGGGGTATTTTCCTTCATCTGAAGCAATGTTTCGGGAGTAATGCCCCAGATGAACACCTATGGAAAGATCAGTTTGTGACAGGTTTGCATTAGCGTAATTTCATCACCCCGGCAAGAAATTGCTTTCTCAGCGTAATGACGCAGTTTCATTAGGTATATTTATAGTTACTTTATGGGGAATCCTACTCTTGAATTGAAAGTTTTCAGTACTTGCAGTGATGTTTCATTCATAAACGTGAAAAGCATAAGTAGCGTTGATACTTATTTGAAACTGAGATGATAAATATCTGACGCCTAGCACTATAGAAAGGTGCTCAGTCAAAGTATATATGCCTAATCGACATTATTATACTATATTATTTTATGATGTTAGGAGTTAGCCTTACACGATTTCCATTTTGTACACAACACCAAGACGACATACCCGCCCACTGCCACTGATTGCAGCTGTGTGCCGCTCTCCACAGGCAATTTTCGTGAACGTCCAGGTCCCGTTGCCCTTTGTGTCGAAACTTACGCATTCAAACAAACTCGATTCACCAAGTGAGACACCACCTGAGCGACCGAGACAAGCCTCCTGCCAGTCGTATATTAACCCGTCTTTTGTAAGTGCTGCTGTGTGATTCTCTCCGCAAGCGATCTGCGTGACAACTTTGTGCGAGAGTTCGGAGTGTTCGTGGAGAACAAATTCCGATTGTTGGACGTCTATTTCTGAACACTTTGCAGATATTCGAGATTTTTCTGTGTTTTCCTCTGTAGGCTCCTGGTAGTTTATCAATGACGAGCTTATGTCTTGTCTTTGATGGTTGTGTAGCAAGTTTCCGGATGTTTGGCATGTAACTGGAAATGAAGAAGTCTGAGCTATTTAGTCAAGGGACAGCCGTGCTTAAATCTAGTAAGCAACAAACTTATAGTGCAGGGCCATAACAAGCCTTGGAAAACTGGAGGCACAACCAAGCGCCGAGGACGCGAGCCCTTTAGGGGGGTCGGGAGGCATGCTCCTCCGGGAAATTTTGAAAATTAGTTTGTTTGAAAAAGTATTTCCCTGGTTTTAAACACCATTTGAAACAAAATGACATGGTCGGTTACTAACGCTTTCTATGAAACGGTAGTAGCCACAAAAAACTGAGGGGGCTGAAACTGGGGCGCACATCCCCCACGGCCCCTACTACAACCTTGCTACAACCCTGTTAAGTGAACAAAAGTCTAATATCAGAAACAGGGAAAACGTTTCAAAATACGTACTTAAAAAAACAGAAAATAAAAAATTGAGAAAGAAATTCTAGTAAAGCACATATGAACATTCGAATACCAAATTGCTTAAAAAACTGACGTTGTACTTCTGCGTATTAAAACAACCACATTTTATGTCTGGTTCCTTCACTTCAGGCTGTAACACTTGTAGTGTCCACATTATCCCTCGAAAGTCCAGGGGGGTCATATAGACCCCTTCCAAGGTTTTTCCGACCTTAAATCTGTAGCTTTGAAGCAATCAAAATGAAACTTTCAGTATCTGTAGTCCGATCGTAAACACATCTTTTGACGTCAAATAGAGGACATCATCAATTATAATGTATGCAAAATTCATTATGCAAATTGCAGTAAGATTCTGAAAACGAGATTTTTTGACAAAATTTGTTCTAATTTCTGATTTTTGATTTTATTCTGAATTGTTTTCCTATTTTAAGCTGTTATTAAATGTTTTCTATTAAATTCGAGCAAATTTGCTGCAATTTTCACAAAAATAATATTTTCGAAAAATCCAAGATGGCGGCCAAGATGGCGGACATTCTGTGAAACAACCGTTGTCATAGGAACAGTTCTTAATTAAAACTTGATTGTTGTTATGGAAAGTAATTAGCTAACCCAAAGCTGCTTACGTGCCAAAGCTCAATCTTTTATTTCCAACAATTTGGAAAAACATGGGGGGTCCGATTGACCCCCTGTAACCCTTTCGAAAATCTTTAGGGGGTCAAATGTGTTTCTCATAAAAATCCCAAACGTTTAAAGGATAACAACTTTATTAACGTGTCCTTTCTTCTAGCAGGCCCGATGGGCCACCAACCTGGGACACATGCTGCTTTCGTTAACTTTGCACTAATGCATGTGCATATCACTTTCGCAATGATGACAGTTTATGGTGCTGTAACAACGCTGTAAGTTGACCAGTTTCTTGTCACTGACAAATCACACAGGTCAATTAGTTGTTTCAACAACTAGCTAAAATTACTGCGCGTTCTTTATGAAGTCACAAAAATGTGGACTCCCTAAGATCCTACCTTGCGTTATGTCTCTATCTTCCGAGCTTCTTCTGTCAACTGCATTCTCTTTAGAAACTGGTAACGTATCTCTGGTCTGATTTTGCTTGTGTCCTGAGCTTTCACGGCCATCGGAAATCTTTGCTTGAAAATCTGTCAAGCTTTTCTTTCTGTGCCCATGCACGTTCCAGGAATACACGTCTCCCAAAGTGGAAAGAAGAAATACTTCGTTTCTCGCTGCACAGACAGATTTGAAAGTACAGTTTCCCGCCACTCCCTTGAATTCAAGATGTAGTTTAGGAACCCCGGTGATAAGCGTTTCTTTCATGTATTGGTACGAGAAGACAAATCCTGAACTACTGTTGTGTCTGGTCTTCCTTTGTGACAAAAAGTGTTCAAGAGCACAAACGAAGAGCTTACCGGCCTGATCAAGGACTACAAGAACGTTTCCAATGCAGCATAAACGCTCTGCCAATTTCAGGTTGGTTGGAATAACACAGTATCCTGCATTAAATGATATAACTTCAGGTCTACTGACGTTTCGCATCTCACAGACAACAATTTGTTCCGTTTGGGACAGAGCCACAGTCAGCTCAGTCCTTTCGCCTGAAATAATAAAAAATTGCATGTGAGATGTTAACTGTAGATCTAACTAGAATAAAAATACACGTACATTTAGCTTTTCCTAAGTGCAATAAATTTCCAGAGAATAAAATTACAGTCCAATGCTTGTCTACTGTATGCAAAAAGATTGAGGTAAAATACCATGCTCAAAACCGCCGCTCTAAAAACCAATCCTTTGAGAAAAGTCCTCGTCCTGACAATTGGCAGGAAAATTAGATAATTTTGAAAATCTAGATTGGAATTATTTTCTTTTTGTGTTTTAGTCGCAATATTGCCAGTATGTTGTTCTATAAATACTGTACGCATAAAGCAAAAGTTGTCAGTAATTTGATTTTATATTGATTTTGTTGGTGAAATTGGCCTTTGCACACAACATATGTCTAAAATCGTAACACAAGTTTACGCATTTTTTTTCGCGGCTAGACATAGTATCTGGCTAAAAAAATCGCTAAAAATCGTGTAAGCTTTAATACTAGTAAGTACGAGGTTTGCGATAGGAAATAGTTTTCCTTAGACTGTTTTAACCCCCCTTGCAGATGGTGTTCAGTCTCTCAAGAGGGAAGTTGTATCAACCTCTCCTTAATGTAGCTAATTAGTTATCAATTGACTTGAAAACTTGCACGAATGGGCAGTTGCAAAATTAGTCCGCCCCCCCCTATTGAGGGCAATAGGAATTTCCAAGGACCCCCCGATTTTGGACCCTTGGATTTCCACAAGGGCCCTTGTAAAAGGGACAGGAACAACGACAGGGAGAGGGGTCCAGAGGGGTCCAGGCCTCTTCCGTGGACTCTTCCCTGGAAATCCAGAGAGGGTACCTTTATACACCTCTTGGATTTCCTTGGGGGGTGACCTTTTATTTCTGCGGATTTCCAGGGAGGGGCAGAGAAGCCCCCCATAGGAAATTCCAGGGGGGAGGGGTCAAGGAGTGTGGAATTTCCAGGGTCCCCTTTCAGCCTGCTGACGTGTCCTCAATAGGGGGGTTGCGGATTAATTTTGCAACTGCCCAACATGGAAAACCTGGTTACAGCTGTTAATAAATAATTTGGTAAACTTTAATTGGTAACAAATTTTTACAATTAATTAATTCATGTTCAGACCTTGGGTCTATTTTGGTACAAAAGTATGATAAATTAAAACGCACCCACGCACACGTAATAACTCTAAACTACCTCAGACAGTTACTAATATTTAGGCATAAACTACCTCAGACAGTTACTAATGTTTAGGCAGTGTATCGAAGTACTTGTATCAGGTTTTTAAATTGAGAAGGTAATTGATATAGCTTGATATCGAGTTTCCAAAGAATGGTTGCAGACTTTTAGAGGTTTTGTATGAAAAACCTTTGTTTGACCAATAATTTATTTGACTGAAAGGTTGCATGTAAAAGTAAAGCAACCGACAAAATCTTATTTATATCTGAAGTATTTAGGAACAAAGCCAAAACACAGGACAAGAAATTCAAAATGAAGTAAAAAAAAATCCTGTCCATCCTTCCCTATCAGGAGAGGATGGGGGAAGGGAGAGGATGTTGCAACCAACCAAAACACCAACCCCCATGTTTTTCAACGGCAGAAATTTGGTCATAGATACATCGGTATGTTGACAAAAGGTTGGCAACATGGCAGAATGGCGTAATTAGAAAGTGTAAAATAGGCAGGAGGCAGTTAAAGGACTGTTTTAATTTTTTTCAAAAGCTTGACTATGACAGTTTGTCCAGCTAGAAACAAATTCCAACTGATGGCCGACTGAGAAAGGGTTAATCATACTGTATTTTCATAATTAAGTAGAGTAATGAAGCTAACAAAAACATTGACTTTACTGCTGTCAAGAACCAGATGGTCTTGCCTCTTTGTTAAAGAATAGTATTTCCATTCACTTACTTCCCTCTCCAACCGTACACAGTGCAATGTCAATCAGGTCAGGTTGAGAACAGCTCAAGCAGGCTTCTGGGAATGAAGGCTGAACAGCCTCGTGGTATGATGCCGCCCCCCACATGTACACGTCGCCTCGCTCGCCAACTGCTACGGTGCAGTCCTCACGGCACATAATTCGGGTCACTCTGCACAACGAATTTGGACCGAGCAAATAGAACAATTATCTTCAAGCCGCTGTGCGTATCATGTAGACAAATGCACACATCTGATTTTGGTTCTACTGAGAAAGGTTTTTGAGATTGTCGTAACTTTCGAACAATTTTCGGGAAATATATATTTATTTTGTTTGAAGTTTACTAAAGTACATTTTCAGAAAGCTTTTGATGACTTTTTAACATTTAGGAAAATCGTCCTTGTACAAAGTAGGGTTGACAATTATCATTGCTTTTTTTGCAGACCTTGATTTCTCGAGTAAGCGCCTTTGCGCTTAACTAAAATTGTCAAACTACAAATTAATGTACAGTACGACAAGATTATGCTAAAGCAGCTACGAAATCTGCCTTTTACTTAAATACACTAATCTTGCTAAATTGCTCCTCTTGTGGCATCTGTAATTCACTCCTTGTTTTGGTTGTGTAGTAAAAAGAGACTATAAAAAGGGAGACAATGAAATGAAGTGCATATTTTGGGGACAGCACATAATTGAGGGCTAACGGTATATATTTTAGAATTCAATCTGTGTGAGTACGTTTGTGTTTTACGAGTCCAAAGTAGTTAATATTTGGCCTTTGTTGTTTGGGAGATTTGTTACTAAGTAAACATTGATTAGTATCGGTATAACATCGAGTGACAAAACACCTCGAGAAGGTATTACATATAAATGCATAGTAATATTGAAAATATTCTTGGATCGCTCTATACAAAATATCAGATAAATCTTAGATCAACTACAACCAATTTACCTCAACATATTAGCTTGATCTTTGTTATGTGTTGACTCGTCCTTACCTAATATCAGTTACCAAGTCAACCTTTCTTGCCTTCGGGTTCTTATTTCTGCGTGTAAGATATCCCAGCTGTCCATATTCGTTGTTACCACATGTAAAAACTTCACCAGACGATGTGAGGAACGCACTGTGTTGATACCCCGCTGAAACCTGTTATTTGAAAATACTCCTCTATTACATACTAAAACAATCCTCTCCTTTCACTTCTTGTCAATAATAATAGTAACAAAAATATTAATAACACTAATAGTAAAAGTAGTATTAATAATGATAATAACAATAACAATGTCAATAATAATAATAATATATTTATAATATATTATTATATAATATATTTTTATTTTTATTGATAATAATATATTAATAAAAATAAAAATATTATAATTATAATTATAATTATAATTATAAATACAAATATAATTATAATTATAATTATAGTAAGTTAAATAACTACAGTAGAACTACTTAACAAATGATAAAACTAATAATACGAGTTTATCAAATTTAACAGGAAACGATGCACGGTACCACGATCGTCTATTTATGTAACCAGTGCACAAAAAAATCAAATTGTGAGTTTAGGGGCAAGCTCTTTCAAAAATAGCAGACGTGCGAGCCCTAGCAAAACTCCTGACTAGGCCGCGAAGCATTGGAGACAATGACAAGTTGTTAATAAATATGAGAGATGAATGGCAGTAATGGAGATGCAGACAGTCAACAATTTATTCTCCATTCATATCATTTACAAAAGATGTACATATATGTTTTAAAGTAAATAATGGCGAGGAAGTCAGTTTTGAAGCTATGGGGCTTATCAGGGATTATTAAGTACATGAAAATTCCTACTGCAAGTTCATCAGTATCAAGGGCAAAGAAAATCTCATAAAAAAATTAAAGGTCAATAAAGGCAAATGAGGTCGAGAAACGTTTTCGGAACCAACATTGATTATCACACAGAATATCATGCTTAGATAAATAATCAGAGGTGATTGTAGAAATCTTTTTCAAAGATCATTGGAAAGGCCAGTAGAATAGAAACAAATCTATAACGGTCAAAATTTGACTTATTGCCAGATTTAAACAATGGGATGACACGCGGAGTTTTCAGATGATCTGGCACAATACCAGAGATTAATGATAGGTTAATGATGTAAGATAGAGGTTATGATGGTGTTTCTATAACATTTTTTATGACCGAGATGGGAATATTGCCATAGCAAACTGCCTTGCAGTTATGAAAAGCCATGGTAGTACCTACGGCCTCATCATCAGTAACAGGATCTAAAGACAAGCTATGTTTAGAATTAATACCCTGATTACACAGGTGCTATGTCTGGATTTTTTTTTGCTGAATTTGAACCTATATTGGGGGAATATTTGCAGAATCTACTTACAATCTCCAATGGATCAGATATTACCATATTGTCTTCGGAGACAAAGGTAATAGTTCTTGTTTGGCTTGTTTTTCTTTTTATTGTTAATATCATTTAAATACTTCCACGTTAGCTTTGTATTTGTTTTGTTTTCGTCGAACATCTTATCATAATTATGCCTCTTTGCACTCTAACTAACCGAGAAAGATTGTTTTTTTTAACTATTGTAAACTCTGTACCTTATCAGGATCAGCCTTCCCAATGTATTTCATTTAAAACTTGTTTTTAGTTTTTATAAATCTTAGGAGGCCATTTGACAACTGATATGAAAAAGGTGAAAAAGGAAAGGCAACAAGAACAGCAACGTCGATGAGAATTAACGGCGCAAAACAAGAGATTTAATTACATACTTCAACGACTTCAGGTGGAAATGCACCTGCTGCCCACCTTTCCATCGTCAACTTTAAAAAGCCCAGATCTGAAGCTTTGTAGAGAGGGCGTGAACAAGAGAGCATGAATAATCATTTTCAGTTTCTAGCGGCTGCAAAATTGTACAAACATTCTAAGTCTTCATCACAAAAGGAACGAGTGAATTATAGAAACAAAAAAGGAAAAGAAAACGAGAAACTATGCAAAGTTCCAGTCGCCGTCTTCGTTGACGATTGCGTCCTAGTTGCTTAACGTCCCTATGAGGACTACTGGGGTGGAGTGACAGATTTACAAAGGAATGTTGAAACAGTAAACAGAGAAAACTAAAGCGAAAAAGAACGAGGTGGAAAAGCGAAAGTGTACCAGCACCAAGATCATGGGTCCGGTATCCTTTGTGCGCACCTCTAGTTTTGCTTAATTGAAAACTTTTGGAAGGTAGAGATTTTTATCTAAAAAAGAGGTTATCTGCAAAGCTAACGGAAGTACTAAGTATACCAAACAAACTTTTACTTTGAGTTTAAATATATCCATTACACTTCGCAAAAGGTGCCGAGCACCCAGTCTAGAGCCTTAAACGCCCAAAGAGCGGGAAGGGGTTGGGAGATGGGTAAAGACTCCCCCTAAACCTTTCCGACTTAAAATCTGAAGTTTTGAAGGAATCAAAATGAAATTTGTTGTATCTGTAGTCCAGTAATGAACGCGTCTTTTAACGTTAATTTTGATGACTTCATCACTTATCGGTTTTTAACAGGTTACCTGTACGACCGTCTTGTCCTCGTCCAGTTGGTCAATTAACACCGCCTCTGCAAGATCATTCTCCAATTTTCCTGTACCAAGTTGACCTTGATCGCCTTTGCCACGAGCAAACACAAAATTAAAATACAAAGCCTTGAACTTTCCAATGCACAGCGTGTGGAAGGCACCACAACACACGGAAGTAACTGTGCTGTTGCGATCGGCTCCTCTGGAGCTAAACGGCAAAGGAGTGTAGGCTTCCTTAATGTACTTGTCACGTTTTACTCCCAGACCCCACTCCCTCAGTTTGCCTGTGTCCTTCAGGGCGGCTGCGTGGTAAAATCCTGCAGATATGGCAATGACTTTGCCTTTCGTTTCGCCGTCGGTAAGCCGTTTTACCTGCAAGTTATTGTTTTAAGCATTAGAGAGCAAAATGACTAAACCGAAAACGTTACAAACGAAACAAAACACAACAACTGAAGAATCTATGTCTATAACATCAGTTTGTATCAAAGTCAAAGTAAGATCTAGAAACGTATAGCACTGGAAATGAGGAACCAGACGACTGGCAGGGATTTCGGCCTGGCACATAATTACACGATATAATATAACTGCAACAATAACTTCTACTACTGCGATAACTAATCTTGTTTGAAAATTTTAACTTTGAACATTTTTTAGTATTGTGATTGATAATTCTTAAGTAATTTTGAGACTACACAGTTTAGTCAGATGACTGAAATGTCAGTTTACATTAATAAATACGTTATTACCATTGTTATTATTAATATTACTGTTCATTTTATAACTACAACTATTACTACAATAATTTTTTCTGATGTTTTTAGCACTGCTTCTCTTTTGGGTTAGTTCTCACCAATTAACTTATCTACTGGCTAAATCAATTAATACGTTACTATTATTGTTACTTCTACTGCTACTACTACTACTACTACTACTACTACTACTACTACTACTACTACTACTACTACTACTACTACTACTGCTACTACTACTACTATTACTACTATTACTACTCCTCCTCCTCCTTCTCCTTCTAATTCTACCATTTGGTTTTGTTCATATTTACTGCGCGCTCCAGACAGCCACCGTCCCTGATGTAGCCCAAATAATCATGTCCACTTACCTTGCAGTCACTATCTAACTTCGGTCGTGTTCTCATATCGCCAAGTCCAAGTTGGCCGTAACGGTTGTCCCCCCACGCAAACACCTCCTTGTCTTCAGTTAGGATGACGGTAAACTCCAACCCACACGACACTTGCTTAACCTTGCACAGGACACCAGACACTAAATTAAACCAAGACGCAAGCATATCCTTCGAGTCCCTGAACAGGAGGCCCCCGCTCGTTGTGATGGCAGCAGCATGAGAGGGTGACATATCAACCAAATTGATATTACCCTTGCTGTGTCTCTCGGATAGTTGATGCGTTCCATGGCATTCCTTTAATTGTCCGTTCTCAAATACCTCCATCATATGGAACGACTTATCTTTGCATTTGGTGTAGTTCTTGTCGCCTGGAAAATTAATAACGCCCAATGTCAATAAAGGATGACTTTTCTTCCTGCAACAACAGCGATAAAAACCAACTGTGTCTTAACTGGTTTGCATTTTGATTCCCGCTTTAAATGGATTGTCTCCCATAAAACTAACGTATTCTTTGATATTGGATTCAAAAATAATGTGAAAAAGCAGCTGCTATGACTGTTCTATAGTTTTGCGTTTTGGGGTAAGTAAATATGTGCAGATATCTGCAATATTGAAATTAGATTTCTTACTTACGAGTACAAATGCTGATTTCCTTCAAATTCGCTGATCGCATTTTCTGTGGTTGAAAACGCGCTTCAACGCCGAAAGAAGTCCTGGAGTTTGTTCTCTGGTACACCCACGGTGCTTCTTCAGACTCTTTAAATGCAGTAAACGAATAAGACGGATTTCGTAACCGTTCCGGTGCTTTCTGGTCACATACTTCTAATACGATTTTCCGTGTTCTGCGAGTTAGCAGTGAACAAAGTACAATTGTTAGGGCAAAAGAGAGGGTTTTATTTGAAGAATAAAGATAACTACATGCAAGAAAATTACAAGTCAAGGGCAAAACAATAAACTTGTACCTACTATATCAACACCAAAGATATTGTACTTGAAAAGCCAAACTAAGCTTCACCTCTCATACTCCCCCTTTCTTACCGTCAACGCCCTCAAAAACGATTAGTATGAAAGAGTTGGAGTTACATAGAAGAGTGCTCATGCAGAGTGATAAAGACGCTTGTACCTGTATTGTTGTTGTATAGTACAGGACATGCACGTATTAGTTTGAAATTCAACAATACTTGTTTTCGAAAATTTAAGACCCTTTATTTCCTCGATATGTCGACGTGTAGCAATATCCAATTTGTTGTTGGCATAGCAATAAGTAGCATGTGTTTCGTAGATACACAAGGCACGCTGGGTAGAGAATATAACATGGCGAGTCGTAGAAAGGTCAGTGTTGTAGTAGTGCCAGCGGCCGATGACTCAGAAAGTATTTAACTCATCGGTATAAAGTTGGATGTCTTGCATACAGATAATCGCAAAATTAGTTTGGTTTAGTTTAATTGGCATTTTGCCTTGTAATTACACCATAAATACGTCAAAGATGTTAAAACTTCAAATTTTATTAAATCTTTTTGATCGGAATTACCAACGTCTAGGACCTAACAACCAACGTAATACACAATAAATGAAGGTTATCTTGCCAAAACATTGTTTTAGATAAAATTTATGTTATTCAATCGTTTTACGTCAGGTTTACAACCTTTTAAATACTTGGGAAAACTTGCCAGATTTTGGTGGTTATACCTTGAATATCACGAAACTTCTCGAAAGTTGAAATCAGTACGAGAGTGCCATTTGGATCGATAACTGATTGGCTGATAAAATAGTGCCAGTAAATCACTTAACTAACTAGTTATATACATGATCTGTCTCAAAGAACACTGAAAAATAAGTGATTTAGCTCACCTAAGTTGGGGAAGGAAACCCCAGTTGAGCAGAAGTTCGTTGCTTTTCATGGTCAGACCTTCTGACGAGAAGATGATGTCGGTAATGGCAAAATCAGCGGACTCAACTTCGACCGGTACAGAGGCATGAGGCATCGTAGTCATCTGAGATTGCGGACACTGCGCCTTGGTTGCTTTATGTTTGGAACACGTATTTACGTGACGAATGTCGAAGGTTTTCTGAACATTTAACCCTTCAAAGGCCGATGTACTAAGAAAAGTTGCACAAATTTCATCCTTGAATGAATCTATGTGTTTCCATGTGTCATCTGCAATAGCTTTCCCACCATCACATTTTGTTGCAATTACAAGCTTCCTTACTTGTGACGCACTTGAGCCAAGGGCTTCTTCACATACTTGGTGCCAAAACCCCAGGTTGGCTAAAGATTTGCGATCATCAGTAGCAAAAGCAAACAAAACGCAATCCACCTTCGTATTTAGCAATTTGATCCACTTTTCCACAAGTGTGTGACTTCCAGGAGTGTCGATAACAAACAGATCTTTGTTCTCTCCGTTGCCCTGGCCAAAAGGAAGCAAGGTTTTAAAGAGTGATGCAGAGGCAACCGCGTTTCTGGAACCCATTCCCACGCGGTACACAGTCGGCGATGTGGTTCGAGAATATGGAGTAAGCCTAATTTCTTCATCATCACAAAGCTTCCTGATGAGGGTGGTCTTACCAACTTTGGAGTCGCCCAAAACCAGAAATGTATACTCTGACATGAGTACAAATATACGCCTCAGGAGTCGCCGTTAAACTGCCAAATAAATATTTTAGTGGTCAATAATATACATGCAATGTATGAAATTATGTGACTAGTTGTTAATTGATAACTGATTGAATGTTTGTAGTAGCCTGTTCGGCAAAACTCATACACAACTTTCATAATTTGCTCCAGTGA
>JAOBYE010318761.1:0-15348 GCA_025403585.1 Parazoanthus swiftii | reverse complement strand
ATACACAAGCGTGACCGGCGGGCAGAGGACTCGAACTCGGGACCTCCGGGTTACGAGTCAGCGCTTTAAACCGCTCGACCATGCTGCCTTCCTCAGCATTTGCAGTTCCCCTTACCCTGGGTACCAGAGGCAAAACTCGCTGATCAATCGAACATTCAAATCAGCGATACAGCGAAGTGTGATGCCGATTTGAATGCACGGACGATCAGCGAGTTTTGTCTCTGGTACCCAGGGCAGGTTAAAACTCATCTCCACACCACTGATCACAGTCAAGGTACTTACACCGTAGTGAACCATACTCGGAGTGTGAGGTGCAAGACTGGGGTGAGAATCCGTGCTGCAAAAAACAAGAACAGAGTTTCCTGTTAATAACAAGTTATATTTACAATGACTGAATTGATAAACTTTTGACAGGCAAATTTTTTACGAAACGTCAGAAGTTGTCTTGAACGGCCCTTAGCATTAATTTGGTAACTCAGTCATGATATTTGGACAAACTAACCAATCCTCCCTTGACCCTATGTCAGTTTAACCCATTATAAAGGACAGACACAAACCTGAGGGAGGATAGGTGGGGATCGTTAACTGCCCGATACCTTTCAATTGAAAATAGTTGCACTGTTGTACCATACGTTTAGCCTCTTTAATCTTGAAACAAAATTGTTTATTTTCACAGCTGAATATCTACAAAGTGACAAGTTGTGATAAGCTCTAGCACAAAGCTAATTTGTGAAAACAATGAAAAGCACCCCCCATCCCCAGCATAGACGAGCAACTTTACATCAAAGATTTGGTACATTTGATAAGAGTTTTAGCAGTTTGGTTAAGTTTGTGTTTCCATGGTGATTAACTTAATGAAAGGGAAAATAAACGAATTTCCCCAAATTAGGCAACAAAGGTGAAAGAACAAAAGAGTCAAAGTAGTGAAAAATGTAAAACAAACTTTTAACATTATTCTTAATTCATGTTCTTTGCTTTGATTTCCATCATAAAGTCATTTTAGGAGCGCACTACCCACAAAAGAATGTGGCTACTTACTCAATTTTCTTGCTTAGACTCTTCATCTCTTTCTGTGTAACAAACATAAACGTCATGAGCACACATTACAAGTGAGTAACAGCTAGTGCCTACGGCGCTAGTAGATTTATTTACCGTATAACATCTCTTCTTAAGGGCTGAAGTGTCGGTACAAAACACCAAAACAAAAACAATTTTTATAACATTACACGCATGTTGTTACCTCAAGGTAATTTACCTCTAGGTTATTACTGCCAGGTTATTACTTCTAGGTTATTACTCCCATGTTATTACCTCAAGGTTATTACCTCTAGGTTATTACTCCTAGGTTATTACTCCCATGCTATTACCTCAAGGTAATTACCTCTAGGTTATTACTCCTAGGTTATTACCCAGGTTATCACGCCCATTATACTATCCCAGATTTTACCATTAAGCTATCACACCAGGGTTATTCTCTTAAATTGTTATCTCCTGGTTATCCGGCATTCTCAAGCTATTACCCTAAATAACTGACGTCTGTCAAACCGTAATGCATATGAGATTTCTTAAAACTTGGAAATTTGTGAAATTTTTGTGTGTGCGGTTGGTGCAATGGGATCTCTGACTGCCAACCCGAAGATCCCAGATTCAATCCCTTTCGCCACACTGTCCGTGGAAAAGGACGTTAAACCTATGGTCTAGTCTCTCGACGTTCTATCGGAGGACTTAAAAGAACCCACACACTTGTCGATAGGAGTAGGCTAATGCCGGTGTTGTGGACTGTCACCTCTTCCCCTACTTTGGAGACAAGCCTCGTAAGGGACCCAGAGTCCTATTGCTAAACCTCCCATCGGCAAAACACCGTCGCAAAAGTCACGAATTTAAAAAATAAGCAGTAAGTAACGGTATACCTGATTTTCCATCAACATCTCAAAACATTCCTGATACTTGCCATGGAGGTCGTTCACCTTTGAAGACAAAATATACTTGTCAGGAATATAATGAAAAATCCCAAAACCACTTGATAACTCGAAATCTCAATAACTCATTTTCAATATCTGGAGTTGAATCTGTCAGTGGTAACTAGACGTCTCTTGAATTACTTTATAAAGCAGCCAAATAAAGAGAACCAAAGCAGCATTCATGATAAAAATTAATGAGATAAGATTCATATAAATGAACAAAGATATTTTATTCATCAAAAACCATAAAACTGCACTCTGTACGGTTATACAGAATTACATATAATTTACTTTATATTGTGTTATTATTACTGAAAGTCTAACAAAATTGTACAAAATAATTCATGGATCAAAAAACCTAAAGTCATCAACATAATAAATGACTATCAGAATTTTGACAGTGCCTTGTGAAACCTATGTTACTAGATGTACCTGTACATGTATTTGATTAAATTTTCTCACCTGTAATTTCAGTTCAGTCTGGTTTTCAGTTGACTCATTCAAAGATTGCTGAAGTTCCTCATTGTCAACCATTAACTGAAGATGAACAACCCATGGACAAACACACATCAATATAATTATACTTACAATGGATATTTATACTATTTCTAAAAGTCCATCAACAGCCAGGTTGCACAAAACACAATGATATTTCTCATATACAGAAAACTGAACTTCAACGTGAAAAATTGGACTTGTATCTGTCTTCCTTCAAAGCAAAACTTTTTTGTGGGCAGATTTTCTATTCAAAACACAAGTTAGGAATTCGTTTGTTTAAAGGTCGTTTCTAAAAAATAATAATTTACCATATGCAATCATAGCAAATATTCAAAACAAAACAAAACAAAAAATAAGCATTAAATGCATTCTGGTTGTCTGTGGGCCTTTTAAACAAAATTAATATTAATAATTATTCTGTAAAAATCTGACCATGGGTTTTTATTTGGACTCTGATACTTTTTGTTGCAACAGGGGGAACAGATCTATAATGTAGAAGGATTTTGCATAATATGAAAAAAAGAAAAATCAGAATAAAATAATTCTTTCACTGAATATTCATATGATGTAATCTGCCTTTTCGAGTTGTTTTTGTAGATAAAAAAAATGTAAACACAAACTACCATACATGTGTTGTGTACAATATGGCATTACTTAGTGTTGTCTCTGAACAATTCTCTGCACTTTCAAACAACTTAACAAAAGTGAACATTTCATGGTTTCAGTTTGGCGTAATTAAGTCATTAATGGAGCTTGAAAGGTCCAGAATGTTTAAGCTTGCAATCAAGTTTTGGAAAGTGGCAAAAAAGATTTTGAGTACTAGTTTCTCTGACAAATAAAAAACAAAGATTTATTCTTTTCTGTTGAACTTTTTTTTGCAGTAAACAGGAAAGTTTTGTAGAAAGTCAAGTTCAAAAAATTGAACCAAGTCCTACATTCAGCTACAAGTTGTAATTATTTTAAAAATTCTCTTGATCCAAGAACATTTATCAGCAGTTATGCCTCTTTACATCCTCGATGAAATAGAACTGCAATGTTAAGAGCCAAAGGTTAAGAAAACAAACCTGTCTGTGTCTCTGTTGTAGTTCAACTACTGTTGTAATCAGGTGGGTGATTTCTTCCTAACAAACCAATAAATTTAATAACTAAATGAGTAACAGCACTTGATTCTAATACTGACAATTACTGAAGAATATAGTCTATTTCTTTCTTTCTTTTATGATAGGCCAGACCTAGTAACTGATTGCATTCAATTGGAATCTGGATGAAACAAACAAACAAACAAAGGACGCTGTTATGTTAAGTACTGGTAAGTAAAAACTGACCTGCTGTCTGATATTGTCTTCAGCCTTCTGTGAAATTTCACTTGTAAGGTTTGAGATTTGGTCCTTGGCCTCAGCTAATGGTAAAACAAGATATTTAATTAGAAATTTTATTTTTAAACATGTTTAGAAAGTAAAAAGGGAAATGCACCTAAACACTGTGACAAATAATTATTAAGATTCGAAATATCTATTTATGAAAAATATTAAAACATCACAGAAAATTTTCCAACATGAAATGTAATAAAGTACTCATAATTTTTCAAAAAACTCATCAAACAGTGCTGCTTGTTTTCCCGATCAAACAGGAACACTTTAAAAGTTATTCTTCATTTTATAACACTCCAACAATAGCTGTATTCTGCAGAATAACTCACCAAGCTGGTTGATACAGTCAATCACCAACTGTTGTTCCTTCTGTTCAACACTTCGAGTTTCTTCTTTCAGATGTAGAGCCTGCAACTTAGTCACATCAGCAGATGAACCTCTTTGAACTGACATTTATTTACTCTTTGTATGGTAATGTTGCACAACCAAACTTAACATCAAACTTTAAGATACTGGTACATGCAATTTTAATATATAACATTGATCATCGCCATTGGCATCTTCATTGTCACTGCCTTCAATGCTACATAGCCACTGTTTTCACCACTGCTATTATCACTATCACTGTTATCACCAGCAACATCATTACCATATCCTCATTATCATCAACATCATCTTCACCTCCACCATACTATATCATAATCATCATCACCATATCATCATTTTTATTCTTATCATCACTGCCATCATCAATACATCATTACCATATCACCAGTACAAAATCATCATCATCGTTACTATTATCATCACCATCATTACCATCATTACATCATTACCAAATTATCATTACTGAATGTTCATTACCTTATCATTAACAACACCATATCATCACCATCACCATCATCATCACTTTCAACATCAGCACCCATATCAACATCATCATTAGATATCAATATCACTAGTATTACCATGTACTCATCATCAATGAGGTTATTTCTATCAATGATGCTATGATGCAACCAAAACACAAGACTAGCTAGATTTACTCTATATAATTTGTCGGCCTCGCTTTTGCCACTGGTTAAATAATTTTATCAAAATAATACCTGTTGTATTTGTACAGTCAGATCAATAATTGACCCAGTTCACAAAAATATGACAGAAGCAGCTGTGCCCAAATTATTTTTGATTCAGGATTGGGTCCAGTTTCTATCCAATTACAGATATTAATTTTTCTTAATAAATAATTGGCTGACAAATCCTGCTTCACTCAAAGAAAACAACACTAAAACCAAATGGTTCTGTCAGCTAAGAATTGAACCTCAGATTTATCTTGTTTGTTCATCACCCAAATGATCAAACTGGGAAAGTGATCAACTAATAATTTATTGTTTTGTATGAACGGTTTATAGTTTCTTGAAGAGAAGAGTAATTTTAAACAAGAACTGAAGTGTTTTCACTGTACCTCCAAGATAAGCTGACAGTTCTGCTCCTCCAACTCATTACATTTGTACTGTAACGTGTTGATGGAATAATCTCTGCAAGAACCATCACTGTTGCTTGGAAACAAAATAACAAATTGTCATTGATAACACTTATTAGGCATGTAGTTATAGAAACTTTTGCAACTTACAGGTGTTTAATAACTATTCCTATCACTGTAAATCATGTTTGAATGTATGTATTGTGTAGCTCCAGATATTAATCAGCCCGAACCACAGAGGAAATGGAAACTTCATAGAGATTGGGGTTTTAGATGCAAGATTTCTTGTGTGGCGAGGATATGGATACTTTTGACTGTACTGTATACAATTGCAGGGCTGTAGCAAGCCTTGGAAAACTGAAGGGGCACCGCCAAGAGCCGAAGGTGTGAACCTTTTAGGGGGGTCTGGGGGCATGCTCCCCCGGGGAAATATTGAAAATTAGTTTGTCTAAAAACGTGTTTCCTGGGTTTTAAACCCCATTTGAAACAAAATCAGTGTCTAAAACTAGTAAAATACACCAAGTTTTTCTCAAATTTGGAGCAATTTTCTGAGCTTGATACATTTGACACATTTGCTGGGGAAAAACTGGGGGGGCATGGCCCCCCCGGCCCTACTCCTTGCTACGGCCCTGAATTGTGTAGCCTAACTTGTGTGAATCTATGTAATGTGTATATATCCCAAATGTGGTACTCTGCTTCCTATACCAGACTGGAATGTCCACCACTTCAGTAGGATACAAGCTGTGACACGGGGTCAACCTAATGTTATGACTGTGAAAGCAAACATTACTTTATACACTCAGTAATTCTTTAATAATAATCGTAGTTAGTGTACCAGTCCTGCAATTGCACGTGACTGAAAACTCACCTTCTAGAATCATCAGTGTCACCCTGGTTTGTTTGGCCATTACTATGGACCAGATCATCATACTCGCTCTCCTTCAGATATTTCTGTAGTAACTCACTTTTCATAGAAACTTCATGTTGCAGTTGAGTTTCCTGTTTGGATAAATAATTCATAACAACATTAATAACATGTATCTATACACAAATTTTATTATTTCTGTGACAAGACAACACTATCTTCAAACTAAGTAAGCCTACATACAGTCATAGAAATCACTGTATTGAGTTATGAGATCAAAATACAGGGAATGTCATATCTAAGGTGAAATTATTTAAAAATACACAATCATTCAAGTTATCATATTACAATCAGTTTATAGTAAATATTTCTACCCAAACTTAACTTTAGAATAATCTTTTTTATTTGTAAATACTGCAAAACTTCAGTTCTTACTTGCAAATTAACTTTAGGTTTCTGATTTGCAGTTTTCACATCATCAGGAACTTTGTCTACGGCTGAGTCTGTTTTTCTGTTTTGAGAGCCCTTACGATTCTTATACCAGTTCAACCATTTGCTCTTAAAATTCACAAACATAATATTCTCCTACTTCACGCCATACTGTCACCACAACCAGCAGTGTGTTCTTCAACAAGCAAATTCTCCTCTTAGTCAAATTCAACATAACACTAAATTCAAAACAATGTGGGATTTATAATTTGCATGCACAGACCCAAAGACCTTGTCACCTGCATGATGCACTTTGATTGGTCAAATATTTTTAAAGTCATGTTGAGCTGGCCATGGCTTTTTGTTGCCTTAATAAAAGCCTTTAAAAATCAGTAATAAATAAGTACTGAAACTAGCCTTCTCTCTTAACCCTATCTACTCCAGCAAGTGTCCCCTTTCATAAACCTTAGGTTATAAATAATTGGTTATGAGGAATTAAGGAATTGAACACAAACAGGAAACTATCTTTGATAAAAAGCAAAATTCTCCCAAACTATTGGAAAGGAAACTAATAACACAGAATGGGAGAATTTAGTAACACATTCATGATTAATATATTATGTTTTCAGTTGAAAGGGTTAAAGTCTTCTGTTTTAGGGCCTGTGAGATAGCAAGATTTTAAAATTGGTTTCCAAAAGCTGTTAAAAAGCCTGTGTTATTTAATACCTTCTCCCTGTTTTCTGTAACAAACTCCTCCAACACCTGAGTTTTTTCCAGTAGTTGTTTGTTTCTCTGAAGAAGTGACTGCAACCATAACAGACACAACACATAACTTTATTAACCAAAACTAAACCCATTTATGGAAAAATACAATATAAATAAACAATTTGCCTAAGGGAATATAATCACTCAAGATTATAAACATCATTCTAATCTTGTTCTCAGAGCCGATACAGCTTTACATGTTCTTTAATGACTTTGGTTAGACTCAGTGGGCTCTGGTGAAGCCAATCTAACCAGATACATGTGTAATAAGCACAATTTTAAAACCAGGTGAAAAATATAATATTTATAATAAATAAAACTGGTTATCTAATAAAATTATGTCAGTGTCTTTGACTGTATTTCTTATTCTTTTCAACAACAGTGGAAACTATAATATAAATAATGAACACATTTAGTGTGTTTGTGCTTGTTAGTTAAAAGTTGACTTGACTGGTTAAAAAATAGTTATCTCTAGAGTATATTCTTTTTCTAAGTTTCTTCACCATGATCCACAGAATCTCAATCAAAACCATTTAAAACATTGAAGACTCTGCAGCTCCAATGTTTGTATTAAAATTAAGTGTTGTTTTTAACATTAATACCTGTCCAATCTTTGCTGATAACTCCAAATCTTTTTCTTTCTGTAAACAAACAGCAGCAAAAATGTTAATACAAAAAGAAACCATGATCACTAAATTGTTTTAAGCACAAGGTGCTAAATACAATAAAGACCAATTGAAAAAAAAAAGTTACTTACTAGTTTGCTTCTATCATATCTAAACTAACTTGCATTTATTTGTTATATGTACTTAGTACTAGAATATGAAATACATGTACTACTTTTAATATTTACCAACAAATTACACAATTTATTACTAATAATTAAAAACATTTTATTTGAATATAAATAATTATATAAAGTACAATTTCACAGAAATAATTAATCAAATCAAACATTTTATACAATTATATAAAAAGAAAATATTAACTATTATAATTATATAATAATAACTTTTAATCATTAAATAAATACTATAATTTGATACATTGTTAAAATTTAACAGATTCCCAGTAATTATCTAAAGCTGCAGACAATTTAACTACAATGTGATGTCCACATCTTTGTTGTGGTCTTAATACACTACTTTCATATTTTGCTCCAGTGATCATAAACAATAACTTCAAGTGGATGCAAGTTCCAAGTTCTCATATATTTGCTGTATTTTGGCAAATATTATTATAAGTCTACTTATAATAATAGGATGTAATCTTCAATCTGAACACTGTGATCAGTTGATAAAAACACAAAAAGAAACAATAAATTGGTTTAATTTGCTTGTCTGTAGAATTTAAAGGTGCGTGGTCTTATTTGTTAGATTCATATGTTAGAGTAGAACTTTTATTTTATTTAATCGCTGATTTTCAAATTTGAAAACAATAACAATATACAGTTTATGTTGTACATGTAGTAACTAATTTAAAAAAACTTTCAACAACTATTTACCAGTACTTTCTCAAAAAATACAAGCTTGGAAGACATAATTTTATTATGATTATGAGAATAAACTTAACATAGTCAGACTATTATATGTACATAATACTGCACAAAATACCATTAACAAATTGATGATTTTTTATATAAAAATCAAAAGTAACATTGAAGTCTTTAAATGTACATGTAAAGCAATTAAAAGTTATTTTCAATTTTTCAACCACGAACCTCATGAAGAAGCTGTAGTATGGCATCCAGATCTGTGTAAGTTTTGGTCATTTGATTTGTTCTGTCAGATGTCAATGCTGCAGTGAAACAAACAATCTGTTGTTAATACAAATTAATAGTTATCTCACACATTTACAGAGTTGCTAAACAACAAGACATTTAGTGCCTTTTTTCAGGCAATCCAAAGCAACTCCTTTGATTAAATCAAGAGATTGTTATATACTGTCACTGTATAATATTTATATCTACATGTAATATATCTATTATATATCTATATTCCAACTTAAAAAGCTCACAATCAAGCAAGATAACCAGTGCTTGTTGTTTGAAAATTGTAAGTGCACAAGAAAATTGTATAGATCTGAAATAACTTACTAGTAGGTTAGCCAATTTTCCCTGCATGAACTATGATGGAGACGAAAAACAGTCTTTTCATTAACTACATCATGAAAAGACTATGTTTCAATAAAGATATGTTTCTATACATTATGAAGGATCTGTGGGGTTAAAAAAATGCTTTCCAATAAAAGTTGTTCACTGCCAAGGTAGCTGATGTAAGGTAACCCTGGGGGATTACTCCCTATAGTTGGATGCCATGGGAGTTCGTCGTATTTTTAGGGGTTGAAACTGGATTTCAATCTCGACTGGTATTTTTTAGGGGTTTTCTCGGGCAAAACCCAAGTCTTGAGAATACCTGAGTGGTATTTTTTAGGGGTAATTCTGGTTATATAATAATGGTGATACACTTGCAAAATGTTATGAGAACAGTGTATTTAATGGCTTTTGCTGACAATAAATGGCATTTGACTTTTATACATGTATTACTGAAAATAAGTCAGAGAGTTATATTTTTGGGTAGCAAAATCTGAGTGCTAGGTTTTTTTTAGGGTATTAATTTAGGCTTTCCAACGAGCTCCCCTGACATCTTACAAAGGGAGTACCCCCCCCCCCTCCGAAGGTAACAAACACTAGTTTTCTTCACCCTGGTTGTATAAAGGTGCACAATGACAGTGCAGGAGCAAGATTCCAAACCCCAAACAACAAGCACTGCCAGGATAAAGTACAGCCACAAAATAAAACACTAAGTAAACATATCTTATAATGGACTTTTCCTTTATACTGTTAGTAATTCTATCTCAAAAATGTTTTCATGAACAGGCCTTGAGCTTCAGACTTGTCAATTTCAGTGAATGATCACCTTCATTATATTTTTTTATTGCAATTTGAAAAAAATCCAAACCAAAGTACTTGGATCACTGGGTGATTTTGACATGGAATAACGTTATCTTATAAGTAAATGGACTTTTCCTTTTAGCTAGCTATAGATAAGTATGTCTTTATGAGAGAGCATTTGATAAAATGCTTCGTTTATACTTGTCAACACTGGTACATGACTGTACAATTTTACAATTTCTGAAGTTATTCTGAAGCACTGCGGCCTCATTAATCTGTTTACTTTACATTAGTTTTGTCTAAGATAACACAAACAAAATCAATATAAAAATTATCAAAAAATAAATATTATGATCATTTTTTATGCCACAAGATGTTTTTCTATCCACAATCACTTACTCAAAGTTTTTTCAAAATCATCCATACCCCCTTCAATCCCCTACAAAGATTAAAATAATGGTAAGTTGCAGTGATGTCCTTTTTAAAAAAATTCTGAAACTTGAATATTAAATACAAGTTATAATACTATTTCAAAGCTAAAAATAATGTATGTTTTCAAGAAACCTGAAATTATATAATTATTCAGTTTTATTAATAGTATAGAAAATCTACTTTAAGTGCTGATCTCAGTTTAAAAATACTCCAAAATATAAAAACACAGAAAACACTAATAAAAATACAAATGACATTCTTACTGCTAAGTCTATTTCCATTCTTTAGTCATTACTGACAATTTTTGTTGCTGAGAGCTAAAACCTGAGACTGAGGTACTTTAGTTAGCAGGCCATATTTACTTGACCTGATGATATCTTGGCAACAACAGCAGCCATTTTGAAAATGTGGTTGTTTCAAGACTACACTAGTCACTCAAATAATTATACCTTAGCTAATGTATATTATAAAATGTGCTTTCATCCCTAACTAACTAATGAATAACTTGTTTCTCTTTCTATTTACAAACTTTTGGTCCAAAAGGCAAGCTCAACACACCGACCATAAGCTCACAGTATGCAATAATTTATGACAAATGTAGCTTACACTTTTATCTGCTATGCGTGTCTGTTGATCACAATATCATCTATACGCCAAAAACATCCTGATGAAAATAGACAGTATATGAATTGTTTCAAAAAAAGGGAGAAAAAATGGAATCTGCAAAGTAATAATTGAGGTAAGCTCTTAAGTATCTTGGCAGGACAAGAAGCCATTTTGAAAGTAATTATTTGTTTATTTTAAACTGCCTCTTGCTCTATTCTGATTCCTCTATCACTTAAACCTATTCAGAAAGTCTGATTCATCTATAGAAGTAAGAGCATGTAAGTCAAATGTAACATCTGCTGAATAAAATAACCGTCAAATTATTTTTATTCATGCCTTCATGGAAACACGATTATTTGATGTGAGCACTGAATCTGAAATAGAACTTACCGTTGACTTGGGATTCAAGCACTGACAATTTCTTTCCTTTTGACTGAATACTAGTCAGAGTATTTATTCAACTATTTGTGGCGGTTGGAAAATGCCAACAAGATTCTGTGTATGGTATGCATTCAGGTTATATGATCACCCGTGAAATATGAAATGTTTAGCTCAGGAAATGCAAAGTAACTGAATATATAAATAATATATAATTATGCATTCACCTTTTTTTATTGTAAACAATGGAAACTGAAATTCTGTGCCGACAATCTAACAATGAGTCATGGTAGCTATAGACATCAACTTAGCAGGGAGCATTGTGCTTTGCTTCAAAGTCCATAGACTGTGTTTTAAATTAAAAAAAACTAGAAATATACTAGACAATCTGACACTAGAGTATTATCCTGAACTTTGAATGTACAAAATGTTAATTACATCATTTTGTTTGCCACTAGTACACTTCACTTGGAAGGATAATTAATAAAAATGTTTATTAAGAAATGTCAAACCTACATGTAAGATGTCAAAAAAGCAAGTGTCCAGTTAATTTGACCAGTTATTGTGATGTGAATGCCAGTTAAAAACTTGTCTCGCTAACTATGATGTGGGTTTTGCTGTCTAACTTGTATAGATCACCTATAGTTGGGTCTCTAGTATTGCTTCAAAACATAAGAACAACCCTTTGTCTGTGTCCATATACAACTGTATAAATTCAAGTATAGTGGACACAGTCATTATACTCATTTGTAACAGTTGAATATTTTGAAATAAAATTAATTTGTAATATTCCCCAAGCTGTTACACAGTCTTTAAATAGATACAGCATACTGAAAGTTTTCTCAAAAATTATACAATAAATTAGTATTAGTATATGAATTTGTGAATAGCTAAAAAGTTTGCCTATCGGATTACTATACAATTTTACTGTAAAATTTTTCATTTTTAAAGACAGTAGTCAACAAAAATTTAATTTTTCATCACAGTTTTTTTTAAAAAAATATCTTTTTTTTATATCTACAAAGGTCAGTGAGGACTAAAGAAAGTTAGTAAGAAAACATAATTTATAAAACATAATAATTTATGTGTATGTTCGTTCTTAGTATACACAAAATAAATACATTTACACATAATTATCTTTATTGAAGCTCCCATTAACTTAGCTGCAATACTGTGTATAGAATGATGTACTCCATACCTAATATATCTAGTGCACTAGACCACAAGTACTAAAACTAATCTACTTTTTATTGGTTTTTATGTATCACTGAACAAAATTTCTTTGCCGAGATTTAGAGCTCCATAATCAGACAACTCACAGGATTAATTTTTAATACATAGCATAAATTAATGACCAAGTCCATTTATCAGTGGTTTAATCTTCACAAAATGAAAGGAAAATAAAAGTCATGCCAACTGTGAAATGTTGCTTCAGTTTTTAAAATACAGTTCAACCCACAGAGATGACGACAAGATTGAACTGAAAACCTCTGGGATGGCAGAACAGATGGCAAGAACACTGTTGGTAATTAAACTACTGGTGTATCATGAGCAATAAAAAACTATTACTGGATGCTGTCCATTGTGTTTTTCCTTGGCTACTGCATATCAGCTGGAAAATCTCAAGCTTGCCTTATATGGAAAACGAGATAATAATGTCTTAGTAGTGGAAAGGAATGGGCCTTGGCGATGTTTCACAACTAATAATAAAATTATAATGCAGTAGCTTCTTCATGGCAGCCCGATAACTGGTAAAAAGTATTATTCTTCACTTAATAGTTGTAAATAAATTATATTTTGTTATATGGACAATTCACTGTTACCTGTTGACAGTTATCTAATGTCATATCACACTACTGATAACTGTTATTTTTAGAATGATCACATGTCAGCTAAGAACTGTCTCGCCCAGACTATCTTTTAGTACTTATTTTTTTGAGAAAAATATAGAAACATAGAATTTTGCTCTTTTAAGTAATCTTTAATCAGGAAAAATTGACGTATTTCGTGTTTAATCCTACTATAAACTAAACAGCTTAAATTTTTAAAAATTCAGTTACGACAAGGTTGTTCAGTTGCTCAACGTTCTCTTGCCATCAAGACCAAAGTCCAATATATATACAGATTTTGACTGTGAAGGAAACAACTCAGCTGCAAAAGCCAATAGAATCAGTTTGTTTCAACTTCAAGGTATTTTGTGACTGCTTAAAAATATTGTCCGTTTGTTGATCATTCGCCATTTTGTCATCAAATCAAAAGCAGTAGACGATCTGTCATCGAATCTTCAGACGAGCTCAAACTCACTGCCTCAACATCCACGAAATAAATATTGACAAAGTAATTTACTAATTTCGCCGGTGAAAACTTTAGTTATGACCAAAAGGGTTGCAATAAACTTGTATTATAAACAAAACTTTTCACAAAATTACTTAAATCAAAACTAACAATTCAACGTTACCTTCAAGAACAATTATTGCCTTCGATCCATTGTATTGGCGATTGCAAGTTAAATGCTCGTAACCATTTCTGAACAATTGAAGGATCTATTCATTCCGCGTTTATGTGAATAAAATCCAAACTTTGATTTGCAATTGTATGACGACCTCGAGCAAGTTTTCTGTGGATAAGACGTCATCTCTCGAACAACCTTTGAACTTCGATCGCAATTTCATCGTTCACCATTTCAGAACATTCCGTTGATCATTTGAAACGATTCTTCGGATCATTTAATTACCTCAAATACAATACATAATACCTTTACAACTAAATATTCAACTTACTGAAATATCTCAAGGTTTCTCGTGCTTGCTCGGTTGTTAAATCAAGATCGATGGGCGAGTCGTCCAATTCGCCATACTGCCCAAACGAAAGCCAGTCGCAAACATCGCCTCCACTCGCACTTTCAACACCACTTTCAACTTCCAAATTGTCCGACACTGAATTCGACAATGTCTCTTCTGACAAACAAACACCATCAACTCCCGCTTCAGAGTAATGTTCAGAGAAATTGGGGTCGCAGTCAACCGATTTGTTCTTTAAAATGCTGGGCTGTTTGAAGCACAGGTCCTGCTCCGTCCCGCCATCTTGCTGTAAATTCAGCTCTGAAGGCCTTCCGAGAGCCAGTTTTGCTTGAGTACGATTAGCCAAGTTCGTGAACTCGGCAAAAGCGTCGAGTTCCTTCGCCGGCCTGGCTACCTTCGATGTTTATAGTTGAACAGAAATGAATAAAGCCAAGCCAAACACTCAAGCCACATGTGGTTCGAATTGCTTACATAACTCACAACAAATAGTCACAGTCTAGTCAGTACCGACACGCAAGTCATGAAATGACGAGCCAACTTCCGTTGATATGACTAGCTCAACAACTTTCAGACAACTAAACTTTGGTAAAAATGACGATCGAAATAAGACAACTCCGTAAATACAAGCCAAATTTATATGCACCGTTTGCTCAACTGCGTAAATTATTCCAGTCGAGAGCCAGCTCAACCTCCCGCGTGTATCACGCGTGAACCTTCGGTCACAGTCTCTTCGCAGCCCCTTGGCGGACTTCGTAACCGCCCAAATGGCCGGACAGCCTAGGCCCAGATAAAAAAAATCCGGATTTTTTTTGGGATTTTTAGACATTAGAAAGATTTTTAGAAAATGTGGAGATTTTTAGAAATTAT